>JAJCXA010000161.1:0-76583 GCA_026770245.1 Clarireedia aff. paspali H2
GATGGAGATTGAGATGGAGATTGAGATGGAGATTGAGATGGAGATTGAGATGGAGGTGAGATGGAGGTGAGATGTGTGGAGTGGAGTGGAGTGGAGTGGAGTGGAGTGGGTATGTACAGATAGGTATGTATACGGAGGATGGGATGGTGATAATGATAAGTAGGTAGGTAGGTAGGTAGGTAGGTTGGTGGTGGGGGGGTATCATAAGAGAGGTGAATAAACTGGGGAGGGGAGGGGATGGGGAAGGGAGTGAGTGTGAGTGCGAGTGCGAGTGGGGGGTGAATATTGTTGTGAGGAGATATGGAATGAATGGATGGATGGATGGAGATATGGAGATGAGATGATGAATCTTAAAGTGTTTTGTTATTTGTCTACACGGATTGGTTTCGTGATTATAGGGAGGGAGGAAAGATGTTTGTCTGTCTGCTAATCGTTGTGTACCTTAGGTGGTTGGCTGGCTAGTAGGTAGGTAGGCTGGGGAGGTGTAAAGATAGGATATATGAGATGGGAGGAGGTTGTTGGAGGTAGTGTGTACATAAAGTGTACTTTTAGCGGAATGGCTCCCCTGGATACGGGAACCGCATCTAGGGGAGCCATTCCGTCAAA
Organism: Clarireedia aff. paspali H2; assembly: GCA_026770245.1. Classification (NCBI taxonomy): domain Eukaryota; kingdom Fungi; phylum Ascomycota; class Leotiomycetes; order Helotiales; family Rutstroemiaceae; genus Clarireedia; species Clarireedia aff. paspali H2. The sequence continues at coordinate 607 of JAJCXA010000161.1, forward strand.
AGGATAGTTGGGAAGTCATAGTGTGCCTCGACGGCAGTGGCCCTCGGAGAGCCAGCGGAGCGTCATGTGCTTTCCTGGAGCGTTGTGTGCTTTCCTAGGAAGTCTTAGTCTGCCTCCACGGCAGTGGCCCTCGGAGAGCCAGCGGAGTGTTATATACAATTCCTATCTATATATACGATTTTCTTGTAGAGATAGAACGATGTGGGGGTGCGGGGGTCGGAAACAGGAATGATGATAGGTTGGTACGGATGCGGGTGGGAGTGTAATGATGAGGATGATGATGATAGCCACGAGGTGTTTACAAGAAGGCAAGAAAGAAATGGCAGCGGCGATGATTGAAATATTGTGGAATATGCGTGAGATGAGTGAGTATTCCGGTAGGCATATCAGTAGTCAAGCGGCATTTGGAGGATATGATCAGAATTATGATAGGTTTATTTTGGGTGCGTATCAGAAGATGACAGGTTGATGGAACTGTGACATGGGAGTTAACGTGTTGATACATTGCTGTGCTCATACCTGTGAGCGAAGCATTAAGCTGGGAACAAGATGGAGGAGTGTAAAAGTATAGGAGAGCAAGGCGTTCAGCGACGGCTCTGGTGGGTGCTTGCTTAGCATTATCCTACATTTGACCACGTCTCGTGTGTTCTTCCCGAGTATTCTATCTGATTATAGGTTTTGGTTGATAACAATTTAAAATATAGAAAAGTAGTAGCTGAAGCGGATACTAGGAGAATCTTCAGTGTCTCCATTCCATGTCTCACCCTATCGTTACTAACCAACGTAATGTGATGCGAGTATTCGTTCTAGCAAGATAGTGAACGAAGATATTTTTGACTAGAATGCTTCAATCACTGGAAAGAACTAAGGTAACTAGATACTTTCACTAAAGAAACCTTTATACCCGTGATCTTGAGACGAAAGGGTTGACTTGTCTAGACATTCACGTGATAGGTAGATCAGGAGTTTGCCAATGTTTCATAAATGTCACAGATGTGCAATGGAAGTTGCTATGTGATACTTGTAATATGCGTGTTAATGTAGACTGTCATGAGACTGTCATGACGTAGAAGCATTGGCATGATGGAAAGTGGCAATAATCTTATTCAAGCCATACTAGAAGCTTTTCTTTGTGGCCGTCGGCTTGTGAAGGACCTTGTATCAGCTCTTACACAACATCCATCCAGAATCGAACAAGAGCAACATCAACTAATATCTCCACCACGCTGATGTGCCAGCAGCAGACTCTCCACTAGGACAATCTCCACTCTAACCCCCATTTCCACAAGCTTTAAGATAAGGGACTTCTCAAAAATAGAAACCCATTATTCTATTCGACACGATCATCCATGATCAGCAGTCAACAAATCTTAAAGAACCATAACATCTTCATCACGCGAAGAAACCACGATAGACGATGAACTTATAATGATACCATTTTGGTTCGTGCACTATTCAAGATCCAATTTCGGGCTTCTGAATGTAGACATCTCCTAGGATATGACGGAGATCGTTACTGGTTCAGGGGGGGGCTTAGACTGTGGAGCTGCTCTAATAAGGGTTGCTTTGAAAGGTGCAAGAAATGATCAGTGCAGGGATAAGCGAGTGGAGGTAGGTTTTTCGAACTGTTCGAGCGAAATCTTATTGAGTTGATGTTGTTTTCGACAGAGGAGTGATGGCATTGATGAATAGGCAGAGTTTGTTGAAAATGAAACAAAAATGACGTTGTGCGCACATTCCTGGAGGTAAGCTTTGGCAATGGGTTACGGCAGACATGGATTCATTGCATTAAAACGTATATCTGGGTTGTCAAAATGTGTTATAGAATAGCATCGCACGAGCGTACAGATATGACAGGTACCGTATGCCAGCAATGGAGTTGTCTGTGGTCTAGATCCCCTCTTCAAGAAGATGAGATGAAAGGCCAAAGCAAGCCCCGTCCTTGTAGGGTACGGTGAGACTTCCCGTTATCCACAGACATGAGGGCACGGAGGTACAACCTCAGAGAGTTATATCCAAACCTGGTTCGTTTTAGAAGCGGATAAAGAATGCTTATGGCGCCTGATCTCAATCAACTTTTGGACATTTCATTGTACACTTGGGATATTTCGTGTATCGGATGGTTATGTTTTCGCATGGAACGGATATGTCCCTTGAGGTCTCTCGTCATGTATGTGCGGACTGAAAGCTGCAAGGTAAGGCGAGAAGGTTGTCGGAGAAGATGTGAGGCTAGACCGAGAAAGTTTCAAGTTATGAAGGCAGTCTGAGAGAATAAACGGTGATATTTTTGACTCTACCGTATCTTCGACGCCATTATGATTCAGATCTTGGTGGCTGCGGTACCTTGCACTGAGAACCATGAGTTGCTTGCCTAGGTGGCGCTCACAAGTGGCTTCCTGATTCCTTCTGGATCCTCATTTGATTGATAATGAGAGACGTGACTCAAAGCATCGTGATTAGTGACATGGTAATGGGGAGAAACAAAACAGTGAGCCCAGCATTCTCTGTTTAGATTTCATAGCAGAAGTCAAGACTCGTTGACATTGTATGTTCCCTCCCGTCAATTCTTGCGGGAATGAGACGCGCTGGAGAATAGCACATAGAACTATGCGCCTTTCGAAGGCAGCTGGCGAATTAGTTCTGGTATTTGTTTCATGACGAGCAGGCCAGAGAACTCCGCATGTGCAACTTGGTAAGGTATGATGAACATGACCATGAGATCGAGGGTGCACCTGAGGATTGGCAGGCTTGTAGCCTCGTTTCCGTGCAAGAGCCACTCGTTTGAGAGCTGATTGCGGTTTATCCTTTCAGATTGTCGAAGCGCCCCTGCCTGGTTATTTGGCCGAAAGACGTGGATGTTGATACCGGCAAAGAAACGACCAAGGGACAGGAGGTCCAATGGTCGTACGAATGATACGCAGAAGTGAGGTGGCTTCCGGGGTTGCATGGACGAAGCAAGGTTGCATTTACCCTGACTGTAAGGGCGCTTCGACGGGAACAAATGATACCTCATGGTTTGAATGCAGTTGCCAGTTGCTAGCTGCCAGTTGCCGCCGGGTTGGACTTGCGTCTCCAGCTGGATTCATCTTCACGGGAACTATTGGCATCGAATGCATACCGGCTTCGAACGCCGGCACAAAACACACATGCATTAGTTCTGTCTGATTCGTCCAGAGGTGGAGCTCGGCCGACGGCACAGATGGGAAAATCATGGAATAGAAGTACAAGAAAAGATTGGACGGCCCAAGTTTTGGTACAGAGCCAATGAGATGCGAATGGTACCTGAGCTAAGAGGTATAGAACACTTAGTAAGGCAAGCCAAGCGGCTTTTCATTCTCGCACCAAGCTGCCACACCTTTCTCGCATTTCCACGAGCGCGTCTTTCCCTCGAAAATCCTTGTAAACGGTGATTTTGGGTGCGCGTGGGCAAGGTAGGCAAGCACCGGGTCGCACGGGCAGGGAATGTTGCTGCCGAATAGGGATTTCCTGTCGAATTGCGGAGGGAAAATGGTAACTCGAGAGCCAATTTCCAGATTGGCCCCTTTAACCCTTGAATGAACGTGTGAAGAATTGTCCTGTTTGGAGACTTCAACCCTTGAAGAAAGAAAGGAAGAAAGGAAGAAAGGAAGAAAGGAAGAAAGAAAGGCTCGAGATCTTTGGCCCTTCTCTTGGTCTACGATTAACCCTCATCCTCATACCCATACCCATACCCCAGCCAGCAGCCAGCAAACCAGAGCGCCCAATTACGACGACGACCGTTGACCGTCTGTTTTCATGTCCGGCCCTTCGTCCTTTTTTAATCTTTACTCCGCAGAACCTTTCGACGCTCCCTCGCTCCCTCGCTCGCCCGTGGATCCAATTCAATATTCTATAGATCCCTCCGAACCAGCAAGCAGAAACTACACCAAACCACTTCCAGACCCGTCCTCCCTGATTGCACATCTTTCCCTTTTCCCTTCGCTACCTTGAAACTAAATGTCTTGATATCGATCGGTATTGCAATCCAGGCCGGCCTTACCTTACTGATTGATAGATCGATAGACGGAACCAAAGCAATGGCGTTCGTCGCAGATATACCAGCCCACGCTCACCCCTCCTCAACTCCTGATTCTGACACTCATTACGCTTCAAATATTCAATCAAGCTCATCCGATTTTACGGACGCTACCCCGGTCATCCTTTCACAAGAAAACCAACATCGGCCGAATCCTCGACCACAATCCAAGAATCCGTCGCAGTCGCGATACTCGCAAGCACAGTCAGCAACAACAGCCGCCAGATCACGCACCTTCTCGTCAGCTTCCTCTACAAACTCTGTCACCTCCGTCCGTCGCAAACCTCTACCTGTCAGCGCCTCACCTCTGGCAACGAGGTATTCCACCAGATTCTCATCTGCGGAATACTTCAGTCCAACGCTCGAGGCATTGCCGGAGCCCGATCTGCCATTCTCAAGATATACGGCAGTTGAAGACAGTCCAACCTTATATGAATTTCCATCGGGCAGCAAAGCCCCCGTCGCATTCTCTCCCGAAAGTAGCTCTATTAGGAGTTCAACGCGAGGTTCTGTAAGAAGTTCGAAAAATCAAAAGCCTTCGTCAAAGTACGTTTACTAATTCAAACAATTCACATTTCTTGTTTCTTTGTTTCATGATGGGTGCTAATGGACTCTGACCAACAGATCTTCAAACGAGCATATTGCTTGGACACCGTCAGTGCATCCTGAAGAAACAGCCGACCAAGAAGAATTTGTCAGCCCAAAAAGTCCGGATATTATAATTCCTGCTCAAACATTTCCACCGGGGGCCTCAAGGCATGCGAGGTTGAGAAGCGATTCGTCTGAAGGATCTGATTCTGAGTCTGCAGAAAATTGGTACAAGGATTCAAGTTCAGAAGATTCGCCGAATATGTCCATATTCTCATCCAACCCTGAACTACCTAATGATATCGTACCCAATGCTCCAGCCCGAACTTTTTCTCACGAATCTCACGACTCCACATCGACCATACAGAAGCCAAAGTCTCCAGGAAAGCTCGGTTCTTTCTTCAGCTGGGGAGGAAACGTTTCCCCGTCCAGTTCGACAACAACCTTTTCGGAAGACAAGACGGAATATTCGCCTTTACAATCGACCAATGCGTCACCGTATAAACTCCCTCAAGTTGATGATACGCATCTTAGGACACATCATAATACTAAAGGGCCCCCAACTGCGATTGATATACCAAAAGCCAATGCGGAAAATTATCTCGGAAACGCATATCTCGAGGTGCCGTTAACAACACCCAGTTTACCATTACAGATTGACGAAATGGAGAAAGAATTAAAGGATATCAGTACGGAGTTGGCCTCTTCTATAAGGCGGGAGATGGATCTAGAAGATCTTGTAGAGAGACTACAAGGAGAGATCCAGAACTCAGGAACAACAAACACCAGTAAAAGGACAAGCGATTATTTCTCAGATTCCGGCACAAGTTCATTTGCCAGATATGGAGAACCTGATCCGAAGCAGGAGGAGATGGAGCGGATTCAGAGGAGAACAGAACAAGAGAAGGCTTCGATCAGATTAGAACTTACCAACAAGCTTCAGGATGAGAGATCGATAAGGAAGCAGCTCGAAGCTCAGATTCGTGCTCTCGAGGAAAAGGCATCTCAGGTAATTTGAACCAAAAGTATAAAATTTACTAGCTGACCTCTTCTCCAGGCCGACCTCGCCTCCATGAACTCCCTTGATGCAAGTGGACGCCTCCAGGAATTAGAAGCGACTTGTGAAGACCTACGCCGCAAATTAGCCGAAGAGCGTCAAGTTAAAGAGAACTTCGAAGATCTTCTGACGGCGCTCAAGGCTGACCTTCAAACATCTCACAATGAACGTGACAACCTACGAGATGAGATCGTTCCTCAACTCAGAGCCCGTGTTGAGGGTCTTGAAGCGCAAGCTGCTCAGTATGAACAATTAGCTTATGAACAAAGCAAAATGCAGCAAGAAATTCAAACTCTCAAGAAGGAGAACACAACTCTAGCCAATGCCCAGCGACTACAAATGGAGATGCAAGAAAGAGACGACTTTGGTTCCTTCGCAGAAGAGAACAAAATGCCAAAGTCAAGATCATCCGTCATGAGTATAGGTCTAGGTGGTCTCAAGCGATCCAATTCTTTGGCGCAGACCAGCCGAGGTGTTGCTCGAGCTCCAGTCGGTCTGTCAAGATCGGCATCAGTGAAGACCACGGAAGCGAGAGATATTCTTGCGGATCGGGTGAAGGATATTGAGTTGCAAAGAGATTCTCTGCACCGTGCACTCAAAAGCTTACTGGAACGTCAAGAATATCAAAATCGTGAAAATCAAAAGAGGATCCGCCAACTTGAGATGGAACGAGATCGAGCCCTCAGTCAACAATCGCCAAGACGGATAGGGTATGACCAAGAAGTGTCAAATTTAAGAGAGGAGATCAACACTCTTCGACGTCGTGCAGATGAAGCGATAGAGCAGAAATGGCAATGCGAAAAAGGTCTTGGTGGTTTGAAGATGGACCTTGATCGTGCTGAGCAAGAGATTGGGTCTCTGCGCTCGTTACTGCAGGAGAAGGATATCCTCATCTCCAAACGGTCTAGCACTGAATCACGGCCAGGCAGCTCTCATGCGACTTCGGAAACACTCGAGAACGCATACCGGGAACTTCAATCCGCCTATGCATCATCGCTAGAAAGGATCAAGAATCTCGAGATGACCGCTACTGCGGATGAGGAGACCGCCAGAGCCATGGAAAGACTCGAGAAGAGTCTGTCGGATGCCATCTCTGAGAGGGACTTTGCACAGCAAGAGGTTGATGCACTTCGCGAGCATTCTGAGTCCTTGAAGGAATCCGAGAAGCAACATCTCAAAGATGAGATGGAACTGGCTGACGAGCTACGTGAATCCGCAAAGCGAGTTGAGGAGTTGGCTGCACAAGTTCGACAACAGCTTAATGCCAACAGTACTCTTAGACAGCGTCTCGCCGAGACAATTGAGCGAGGAGAACGAGAGCAGAAATCAAATGCTCAGAAGATCATGCTTCTTCAATCAAAACTCAAGTCCTTAGAAGATCAACTTATGGCTGCTCAGCATGCTTCAGAGTCATCTATCACTCGTCATGAGGACGAAATCCGTGATCTCAAGGAGAGTCACCACAACCAACTTCATCGTGTAAAGTCGGATCTTCGCTCACCTCGCTCATTTGGACCTAAGTCCCCATTATCTCCATTATTCTCCAACCCTAAGAAGGTACCCCGTCTATCTATAACGACATCTGGAAAGGGTATATCAGTCTCAGAGGATTCAAAAGTAGAATTCTTAAAACAACAAGTTATCAATCTCGAAGCAGCTTTGGCTGAGGCCGATAGGGCAATGGAGGAAGTCGTCGGCCGTATGAATATTGCTCAAATTGAAGTCATGGAACTTCAGAACGAACGTGAAGAGGCGGTACGGGAAACGAAGAAATTACAGAAAATGATCGAACAGGAGAGATTGAGGGCTTTCGAGGGCAGATTTGCCACACTCGGTGGCCCTTGATCGAGTAGTTGGTTGAGTGAAATTGATTCTCCAAGCGTTTAGCCTTCGGGGCAGTTTACTATTTTATTTTATCAATTGGTGAGGTCCATTGAGTTCTGGTTTGTATCCAAAGTCCAAGGACGGATGGGAAAGGAGTTTATTCTACTTGTTCTTCGATATTATTATTTTGCGGAGCGGCAATCCAAAACGCTACATACATCCCATCGATTTGGGAGTGGGGGAACGGTGCATTATGGTACAGGATCGTACCTACTATTTTTTGGCATTGATATCCTAAGTCGAACTTATTGACTTGGATCATGGGCATTCAGTCATGCATTTGCATATTAGGGGGGAAGAAAGAGATAATGATAAGATGGCGAGAGGTGTAATTATTGTTGGAGCAAATGAATCCGACCGAATAGGAGGACGGGGGTAAAAGAAACATTATACATAGGAGGGGCGGAAAATATTACGGGATGGAAGATGCATGATTATTGTATAGTGTATATAATAGATACCAACAAGCATGGAAGACTTGGAATGCAAATGCCTTGAGTTGAGTTGAAGCTTTGAGTGGGTTTTCTTGTCTTTATGCTTTTTGTGAAATTACCTGGTACCTTGTTGGTAGAGAGAGCGAAGAAAGCGCTGGATAGTATATGAATCTATTCCCTTGAGGTTGGTGTCTATGGAGGTCCAGTCACTCACCTTGCTTAGGAACTCGATCCCGTCAATCACTTGGCTCCTCTCCAAGTCAAGTAACTAAGTTTCTGGGCTGTATGTGGTCAGTAGTTGATTAGTTAGAATGAGCCCGCTCGCTACTTCCCTTCCTTTCCCTCCTTCTCTTTCTTGACTCTCTCTCTCTCATTTTCGTCTGTCTTTCCTTCCTTCCTTCCTTCCTTCCTTCCTTCCCTGCTCTTGCATCGTCATTCCTTTTCTCCTTTCCCTTTTCCAGCCCGGCTAATATTAGATGTGCACGTTTCAGCTGGTGTATATATATGTGTGTGTGTATATGCTCCTTGCTTGTCTTGTTTGGTCGGATTCTGGGAATGGAATGGATGGATGGATATATGATAGAATAATGAATGAGATGGAATATTGATTGCTTGCATTAGTCAGCTTGCCAGAGTGGTTAATGGGTAAGACTTGAATGGAATCATTCGGTTATCTTATGGTTTCGGCCTCGTAGGTTCAAATCCTGCAGCTGACGGAGGAGGGGGTTTTTTCGTGGGGGGGGGGAGGTGGAGGGTTGGGGGGGGGGGAGGGAAGGGGGGTGTTGTTTTGACTATGTTTTTTTTTTTTTTGGAGGTAGGGAAGGGAGGAAAGAAAGGGTGGGGTTTGTGTCGACTGGGTTTGGAGGAGCTGATTGGCGAATGGGGTTGTGGGGTGTTGTGGGGTGGGTTTGAGAGAGAGCTTGGGAATGATTGTGTGTGTGGGTTGGAGGGGAAGAGGGGTGCAAAGGCTTGGGATGGGGTGGAGGTTATGTGGGTGGCAAGACAGAGGAGGTGCGCATGAGGGTGGTGTTTTGGATGGGGTGGAAGGGTGAGGTGCAGGAGTGAAGATTGAGGAAGTTTTTGGCGTAAATGGGGAAGAATGAGGGGCTGTTGTACAGGAAGGGCAAATGGAATGAAGTGGGATACGGATGGGGTAGAATGGAGGTGGATGTGAGAGGGAAATGGATGTGAGAAGGAGATGGATGGGGTGGACTAATGAGCAGAAAAAGCGGAAAGCGATGGGCACGACAATTGATCGGTGAAAAGGCGAAGTGAATGCGGATAGTGCTCTGAATTAGGTACGGGTAGATGAGGAGTAGAGGGTAGGAGTTGAAGACTGAAGTTTTTTTTTTTTTTTTTGACTATATAAATCGGTCATCCATTTTGGGTGAGCATAAAGATAAGGCCAAGATCAACCACGTTTGCTGCTTCAAACAAGCTTCATTATTCATTGAGTTCCTCCTATATGACTTCCTGATATCGTGAGCATGCAGTCAAATACTATCTGATGAGTGAGAGATAAAGCAAACGATTTCATAGTAACAAGAGTCTATAGCGACATAACATCTCCCCATACACCGCGAGAAGCTGCAGTTCCTGGCCATCGAGCTCCTAGCCCAAGTGACCTCTTCATAGCCATACACGATGGCAGCAGATGAAATCTTATCCTGCTCGCCAGCTTCCTAGAAGCAGCAATCAACCATGAATCTCCAATCTGCAATGTTTTGCCTGCCTAACTTGCGATTCTAAATATATGTCTGGCATACTAGAACTACTCGCACCAGACAGACAGCTTCTTTTGAGGGAAAGCCAGTGCAGTTGATTGCTCCTCGACGACAATGATTTTAGTCCTATTAACATCCAGACCAATCTTTGTAATCTTGGCAATCTAACACACCCCGCGGTAGCATCCACCAACTTTTTAATTCTCCGTTCCAAAGGCGAAGCATGCGAATCCCACAGATCTTCACAACAGCATCTACAGTCATCCATCTTCACTGTGCCAGCGTGCTTCAAATCCTCAAAGTGGATACTCATCTCCATCAAAGACAGGAAAGAGGAAGGAGAAAAGTCTCTAACTTATCGGAGAATTTTCTCATCCTGGCAAAGTTTGCGGATTCCGCAAAGTATACTTCATACTAGAGTGTCTCGTGTAGTGCAGACCACTTGGTCTTTGTCATGTACAGAAGGGTGTACAGATTTGAATGATTCGTCAGTCTCCTACCCAACAAACAATCAATCAAACAATCATTAACCACATTCGACGGTGGTTTGAGTGGGTAATCTGCGAGCAGCACGTACAGTACAGTGTGCGTACCTGCATCGAGGACCTATAGCACAGGTTAATATTATATAGGCGGCCGTCTTTGATGACTCGCTACTGTAAACCGCATCGTGTTTAACATACGACATCGTTATCGGGAAATTTTCAATCCCATGACGTGAAGTTCGTTGGGAACTTTAAGTGGAGTCCGATTTTGTGGTAAAGATATGTAACAAGGCTTCTCCCCTGTTTCCTGACTAGATTGCTCTCAAAAACTTCCAATTAGAGGTGGGATGCCTCCGATGATGGGATGGGGGAACGTGTGATGAAGCGGACATGTTACGGGAAGGGGAAAGGGTACTCTTTCCTTCGCTGTTTCTACTGCTTGCGCTTTGATGTTGTAGGGGTATTCATATACGGATATCAGATTGGGTTGGAAATTCAGAAAAAGCTCGAGAAAAAGAGATTGGGCGCGGGAAGGCAGACTACGAATTTGCTTGCACGTGTATGCATGAGAACGGGCGGGGCAGTGCCGTGTATGTAGTGAGCGGATGGATATGCACCTTGTAGATAGAAACGTGCCAAATCTGACCTGTGAAGCATGAATGCAGATGGAGACAGTCCCAGGAAATGGTAAATGATATCGAAGACGCCGGAAGAAGACAGGTAATCAATAGATTCATAATCCTCCTGCATGGGGTTTTTCGTCACATGGAGATAGCATATGTAGATGTATTCTATATAGCTCCGGCGCGTAGCGTGCTGGGGCTAAAGTGTGGCCAAACTGCTACTGCCTACATACTGCAAGGGACCGGAGTTTCGCGATTGAGATGAGATCTCTTGACTTTGTTATTATCGATTCACGGACTTGCAACATGAGCCAAATCGGTCTGCTGGCTCTTGTTAGCAGGCTGATCGGCAAGTGCTTTGACGATGATATTGAGGTAAGTAGTCTTTTCTTCGTACATGAACCGACATCCGGAAGCGCCGAACTTTATCAATTTTGATGTATGTAGATATTCTTGTACGAAGTAGATGCAGAGATATTTTAGGCTTGAGGTAGTATTAAGTAATTCTTGTATGTGCACATTCAAGACTGTGTACTAGAAAGGCAGCTACAGTATGTGAGAAGGTTTTGGGAGGGGACCGATCTGCAAAGGTCACTGGACAAGAGACCGCTGGCCTATTCTGCGACCTCGAAAAAACAATCCTGCGTTTCTATTCTCACCAAACTCAATGCGAACTTCTAGAATAAGGGTATGCCCTGCTCGATGTGCGGAGTGTAGCACAGAGATCTTGTCACGAAGCTGGACTCAAGTGCGTAATTGGTCATGTTTGGAATAAGCGGTGAGGAACAAATGAGAAAAGGAGGAGGCGAATATGCAATGGTTAAGTGCTTGCAGCTGCATCATGCAAGGAGAAGCACTAGGACTAGTGCACCAGGCACATTTGGTTGGATTTGGAGAAATTTGAGCCTGAAAGGAAGCTGTGCCGTTAGACTGCAGAGACTGGATCATGTACCTTATTCGGGAGAAGGAGGCTCGTGTTCTGCATATGTACCTACCTGCGGAACAGAAGGCAGTAGGTACGGACAGAGGTGTCCCAGGTTCATCGTATGTAGATTGAGTAATGTGATTTGAGGGTTTTCATACAGAAACCCACGGGTCTGGGGTTAACATGCGATTGCATAGTCGATATCGATATTACTGTATCATCAGAAGAAGCAAACATCGTGTCGTTGAAATCCTTCAACATATCTCACACTCGGTATCGTACGAGGCTGAAGAGGGGCTTTTCTGACGTATCATGCTGACAATTAGTTCGGACTTTGGGGAAACTGGAGACGGAGACGGGTTGACGTTGTTGGTCAGCAGTACGGCAGCAGCACGGGATGCGCTGGTGTTTCGTGTTTGAGGTCCAAGGGTTAAGCTTGAGCTAATCCATCTTTCCATCTTTCCATCTTGCTGGGAATTCTGCGGTAATTACTCAGGTCAAGAAGATCAGAAGGGCAACTCCTACTTCTTGGCTGGGGATTTGGTTTGCTTGTGTTCGAATGTCTAGAACTAGCCTTAGAAATGTGTCGCTCCGAACTTGATGAGAAGGTGTGGCTGACGAACGAGGGCTGGCCACGCAGGAATAGAATGGATGCGCCGTATGTCGTACGCCAATCGTGTTCGCGGAGCAGATAAGTTTAATTGATTGTCTTGGTGGATGTGGTAGTATCAAAAGGTAGCATTTTTGAGGTTATACGAGAATGTCTGGTGAGAACCAAAATTGTGTAGCACCGAACGAGGGGGCAAAGAGCTTGTGCCTCCGTGTGGCTGTTTTTCAATCTCCATATACTTTTGGCGGGATCACGGGGAGTTCTAGCCTACGAGTAAGAAGACTTTAAAATCTCACCAGAACATATCGATTTGATGATTCATGAGACACTAGACGGCTGAGATATATGGAATATGCACACCGAGTCCAAAACGTCAGAAAGGATTTTCCTTTCTCTAGAATCCGATGTGATGACGGAGGTGTACATGCCTTTCGGTGAAGGGCTTCTGCCCATGGCAGCTTCACGGGAACCCATGGCAAATTAATTTGAAGCTGCGTACGTTTTGACGCTGTGTCTCCACCAGATCTGACTTGTACACGCAGCAAGGCACATCAGAAACGGCTTTCGTAGATCGTAATCTGTTTGACGGAGCATATCGAAGATACGAAGAAGAGCATCCACTTCTCCCTGATGGAAGAAATTCGGGGTTTCGAAGCTTCAAGGTTGTGATGTTGGGGTCATGATTGAAAAGATATTATACTAGACCTTTCTCCCAAAGAGTCTTGAAACAGTGCACAACTCTCCAATCAGGAAGAGAAAGAGGAGAGCATTATATGTCAGGTACCAGATTCATCTGACTGTACTCTGGACTTTTAGATATCTTGAGTCATCCTTCCGCTCCAGACTACTTGGCTAGTCCCATGCAAGCTTGAATTTCCGCCTTCTTCCTGAAGGCAACGCACATTACCTAGAGAAGCTTCTCGAGTCATGGTTAGAACGAGCACTCATAGTGGTGCTAAGAAGTGCGAGCTATCCGAAGTTTGCATCCGAGTAGTTGACTGACATCGATGGCTTGTTGCAATTTTATATCCCCTCGGTTAGCCCCCGTCATTCTCAATTTCGCCCAGAGTATCCCAAGGCTTTCATCTCATATTGACCAGCAACAATGTCCGGAGTCGTCACGAGAACGTTGAATAATACTACGGTACATGTATTAATGCTGAAGATCCGATAAAATCTCCTAACTTAAGTGACCTTGCAGCCTGACTTGGTATGTCACCACTTGAAAACCTGATTCGCGCGATGTTCGATTCCACTCAACTCATGATACTCATCTCCTGGGGGCCAAATTGGACTTTTGCAGCTGGTGCAACCAAAGAATCACGGTTTCTTTTCGTTCCTCTCACTACTGCAACCCCTCCTTCACCGCTTCAGGGGTCCAAGACCTTCTCCCGGCGCAGAGCAGAACAACTTCGACTTGAGCCTTTCGGGCTTTGAGGCGTCATTCATATTTCCTTCTCCAAGGAGACTCAACCGTCCCGTTGGCACATTGATAGGGAAAAACAAATTAAGTACGGAGCAGCCTTACTGATGAAGCTTCATTTTATCGCATGACCTATCACATCGCCTCTCTGTCTTCTTTCCCTTACCCTCGATATTTGCCGGCGTTTCCTGTGTCCAGCTATACCTACCATATTCATATTACCAAATGACAAGACCAATCGAAGCTCCAAACCACGATAAATCCTCCGCTGCCAGTATATCAGTGCATGGGTTTGCGGCGCCGAACGTGGTATTTTGGGTAAAAGAGATCCAGGCAGATCGGAGCAGTTCGTCCCTTTTGAATCAGAATTTTGGAGCAGCAGAACCCACTTCCAAGATTCTCTCGGCAGCTTTCCTGCACGTACTTGGTTTGATATGGGATAGTACGTTTGCCCATGTCGTTCACTGTCATCCACTCCATAGCGCTCAAACCCTTCCTTCTTGTTTACTACTGCACATTCTACTTCCCATTTGTACTAGGGAGCAGCCATGGGCCATGCATCGGTTGTATCCCCCAGTCATGTCACTGTTACTTCCTGTCTGCGAGGCACGTTTCGGCAATGGCGTCAAAAATTCATGGCAGAATTTTATTCGTTGGATTACAAAACATGCTCCGAGGTCTTCAGCCGGATTGACCCCGCCAATAAAACTGCACCAACCGATGTTGCTTCTGGAGTCAACCCCCCCCCCCTGAGTCTAATGGGTCATGGCCTTCTTTGACCGCCCAAAGACGGAAGAGAAAACAAGGATTACAATTCTACACTTCTGCATCCTGCCCACCCTTCCTCTGAATTCTTCTTTGCTTGTTTCTGATGATACCATCCAGCACGCACGCATCCATCAAATGATCCCGGTCGACTAGGCACAGGTAGGACGCTTATGCCGTATCTCATCAAGCTCCAATACAGACTTTCTCCACTTTGGAGGGATGGCCCCTCAAGTACCGGATGAATACTATGTATATAGGTCAGTGCCTTGCGTCTTACATTGATCTGTTGGACCTGACTTACGCCTCACGAACGTCTATTTGGACAATCTGGGCTGGTCTCTGAGGATCAATAGATCCTAACTAAGGCTTACTCTCTTGTTCAATTTTTACCCAACTCTTTCCTATTTACTTCTTCCTATTACATTGTCTATATTTCTCCTTGAGATTCTTGGCTTGGGCAAGTGACACTCAGGCAATAAGACAGAAAAGGACCCAGTTGGTTCAATTCAGGAAACTGATAATGATGCGTTGACCATCTACCTTGAGATTGATACTCGCAATTTGGCCAGGGGACCTCACTTCATCATAATGCGGGGCATTTACTTGTTGTTCGCAACATTGATGTTGTTTCTCCTATCATCAGTTCAATCACAAACACTAGTACCTATAAGTGCTCTCGTAGGAGGATCACAGGATACTAGCTCTACTTCATCAGATTCCTCGATCTCGGATTTAGATGTATCCTCTTCAACCCCGCCAACAGCCAAGACTACAATGACAAACATAATCGCTGTCTCCTCTTTCTTAACATCATCCTCGACATCAGCGACTTCCAAATCCATTGGAAATGCCGCGGCCGTAGGGACATCTACCGGAAGCTCTGCTTCAGCAACCTCCACTCCCACATCAACCTCTGGGCTATCTCATCAAAACCTAATTATTATTCTCGCTTGTGTCCTTAGTGCTTTTGCGCTTATCATCGCTGGGGCCCTCATTTACATCTTCATTCGTTACCGCAGGAGTCGAACTCTAGCTGCAAGAGGTGTTACTCCAATAGATGATGAGGAAATCGAGTCGTGGCGCCGCTCTGCACAAGACAAAAAGTCATACATGCAGGAGCATGGTAGATCATTCGAGAAGGAAATAGGCGGCCGAAGTTACATGGACTCCAACACTATACAAATGGCCCACTCGCCTGGGTGGACATGGACAGCCTCACCTACATCATCTCGTTCTCGCTCTACATTCTACCCCTCTGGTGTTTCCAGCAACATTCCCGATACCCCTCGTTTCTTCGCACAAGCTTTCGCCCAAGCACCAAATGCCAGAGTCGGTCTTACGGACGAAACAGTTCCTGGCGCGGAACCATTTATCAAGCCTGCCAAACGGCACAGTTCTCGACTATCAAAATCATCGCCGCATCATTCACGGTCAAAGAGCAGGAGGAGTAGTACGAGCGCTCGCAGCGTATGGAGTTTGAAGAGCGCCCACGCTGAATTGAAAGCCAACGACAGAGTTGCGACATGGTACGATCCGGAGGATGATTTCCGTGCGGCAAAAGACTACACCGAGTCGCCTGCTGTGTCGAGCCGGGAAGGAACTCCTGCACCTGTTACAGCACTGGCTCCCCGTCCGCCGGCTCGACCTGTTTTCTGGGATGCGGAATCAAGACGTTCCTTTTGGGATAAGGATCCTGAGATTGGAGAAATCGGACTAGCTATTTCATAATTTTGGCCTGGACGCCAGTCACTTCTGATTACATGCTTTTGGACTTGGGTTTGGATGGAGTTAATTCTGTTATAAAGGCAGGGGAAATATATTGATACCAAGGGAGGCTATTTCAATACACTTGAAGCCGAAGAGCTCATAGGGGCTGAGGATTAGCAATCAGGAAACGCCTACATTGAGGATATCGTCTGGCACACATGAGGAGGTTTCATTCACATGATGTACAAAGAACTTCTAAATATTAAGTAGCCTCTAGATGGGGGAAGATCTACTTTTGGATTATACAGTCTGGTGACTGAAGCGGTGGAAGGAGTACGGAATTACAAGACACTACATATCAATAAAAATGCAAACAAATTACCACCCCAAATACCTTCCATTCTAAGTTCTGAGCTTCTCAATGTATTCACGTAATGGTAGTGGCCGACATCTTCTAATCTTCTTCTTGCTCGCAGCAATATAAGTTTCCGAGCTGATATGTCCATTCACATATGAGACATCAGATGGAGAGCAGGTCCACAATGGAGCAATCTTGCCAATATCTGACAAACACAAAGCAGCAGCTGACTGTGAGACTCGACCCTACACGGCACGTGACTCTAATCTACACGCTTACGGTTTTCGCGTCACCCGCGTCGAGAGTTGTTCACCGCCTTCTCCCAAAACGATCAATCTGCCAGCAGCCAAACTATCTTCGCCCATATCAAAAACATCAATCGCACACCAATTGATCCCTGAACTCGACCTCTCCACACTCACTGCAGCCCCGATTTCCAGAATTCGTCGCCACTGATCGCAATGCCACCCCGAAAAAGCGATGTCGCGAAGCCAGCCACTGCAGAAGAGGCTACACCAGTCAAAGAAACCGTAGTGAGAGAGGGGGTCAACATTGAGGTAGTTCTATTCTGAAGCCGCATGGACTCTTGAGGGTAGAATGCTAACTACCATAGGATCTGAGCTTACCGAAAAGTATCGTCCAAAGGTTGGCAAAGGGGGTTTTACCGCCGAACACGCAAATACAAGGGAATGCCATGTTAGCCATGAGCAAGAGTGCGACGGTTTTTATAAACTATCTTACCACGCAGTATGCTCCTCTTATTTTTCAATATCGGTGCTAGTAGGAGAAGTCAATCGCTGACGGAACGCGTAGCGCGAACGAGAATGCCCAAAATCGAAACATCAAGACGATACAACCGCAAGATGTCTTTAAAGCGCTAGAAGACCTAGAATTTCCAGACTTCAAACCAAGATTAGAAGCGGAGCTTGCGAGTTAGTTTTGTCTTTGAACCCGGCTGTTGAAGCGGGTGGAAAAATTGAGAATTGCGCTAATGAGGTGCTGTGGCAGAGTTCATAGAGACACAGAATGACAAGCGGAGTACACATCGGAAGAAAGTCGCGGCCGACAAAGCAGCAGGTCCACAGGGAGAAGAGAATGGAGACGGAGATATAGAAATGGATAGAGATGGTGATGGAGAGCCAAAGGCGAAGAAGGCAAGGAGGGATGGCAAAGGCGAGGGTGCAATATCGGGTGATGATGTCCATGAAGAGGTGGATGATACCATGGGTGCGGATGACGAGGTCGAAGGGGATGGGGAAGAGGATACGGAGGAAGATAACGATGATGAAGAAAGGGAGGAAGAGGAGGGCGAAGAAGAAGGTGCTGATGAAAGGTTTGAAGTCGAAGAGCAAGAAGGAAAAGATGAGGACGAAGCGTTGGATAATGGAGAGGACAGTGATTAAAAGCATGTGGAAGATACACATCTTTTGCGGCGAATCTGGAAGCATTCTAATTTTGGGGGAATGGAGTTTATGTATGTGGGTATCATCAAAAATGTCCAGGTATGGAATACATTGTTGTTGATTTACATCCATCTAATGGCAGATGAAGCGCTTCTTAGGCAGCATTGGTTCGGAACTCTCGTGGTATGTAGGAAGGAGTCCGAGGACCGGATCTCCTTGAGTGAAAAAAAATTGAGAGAGATATACTAAAGCGTTAATCTTTCACAATCCAAAGGCTTTTCAAAATTAAGCCATATGGCTCTCCGCCCTCTGTCAGATCAGAACAGGCGAGATCGATCGATCGATCGATCAGCTACTCATTACTACCACTGGCCCTCCAAACGTTTAGTTTAATTTAGCTTGAAGACACGAACAGATAGATCTTCGTGGGCTCTTAAGAATACCTGAAGCAGTTGCTCATGAGTATGTTGTTCAATCGCCCACAGCAAAACCCCGGATCGGTTTAAAAAAAAAAAGGGGGGGGGGGGGAATCAGAAGTTGCAACCCCCAATCCAAGAATTTCAAAAGCAAAACATCTTACTTTATCTTTCCCATCACACAACAGCCCCTCCAACTTCGAACACCTCCCGCCCCCCGGCGAACTCGGAACTTGGTACACACACAACTAACTTACGACAGCAGGCAGGGAATCAATCTAAATCTACTACCCGCACACATTTGCGTTTGCGGTGCTGTATGCATAAGTTATTGCAGTCAATCAGTGTCTAGAGCCATCCAGAAGAGCCACGAGCAAGGGGAGTTTTCCAAAGGGAGGGGGGATTTTGTAGAGGGGTTGGGAAGGTGGGGGACGTAGGTTTTTACGCTGATTGGGGACGGACGGGGGTTTACTGGGATTTGCCGGAGGGGAGGGGGGGTTGGACTTGAGGGAGATGGAAGGGAGGTTTGAGAGGAGGTTGAGGGAGAGAGAGTATGTGGAGAAGGGGGGGGGCAAGGAAAGGAGGTGGGAAGAAGTTGTGAGGCAGAGGTGATAGTCTGAGAGGAATAATGAAAGAATGAAAACAGTAAGAAGTGGGATGGCGAGATATTGTGACGTTAAAGTAAATATTCTTGCTTTATATTTCATTGATTTACATAATCATAAATTATATATACATTCATCCATCCAGCCTATATACACCAACCCCAGCCCCATCCGATATCATACATACATCTATCTATTCATGTCAAACCGACCCAAACGCTATGCAAATTCATAAAACCCATCTGTCCAGCCTCATATCATTACAACCTCCTCAACCACCCGCCTTTTCCCTTTCCCTTCCCTCTTCCCTCTTACCACCATATATGCAACCCCTTACAAATCATGTCTCGCCCTCTTACTCGACTTCCGAATCCTCTCCCCATAAACATACAGCACGAACGGAATCGGAATAAACGCTATACTAATAAACCCCAGCGTGGAACTCGCCCAATCTACACCCAGGTTATTAAACATAGCCGACGCAAACAGCGGGAACCCGGCGCCAAAAGAGCTGCGCATGAAATCGTTGCCCGCGTAGGCTGAGGCTGCGTATTCGGGGTAGGCGTCACCAATATAGTTGAGGACTGAGTTGAAGAGGAGGAGAGCGCCGATGCTGAAGAACGAGGAGCCGATTATGGGGACGATCCACTGGGTGGAGTATGTTAGTTTTTTGTGTGAGTGATTAAAGGGGGGAAGGGGGGCTTACGTGAACGGAAGGACGGCTAGTCCAGCCGAACCAGAAGAGACAGATCGGGATACAAAAAGCGCCAACACAAGCAGCAGGTAATCTCTTCTCTGGCTTAATCTCGCCATCCTCGTTGAACTGCGGTTCTTGTACATAGTAAAGATATGCGAAGAAAGGTGGGATAGCAGCAAAAGCACCAATCAAAATACCCAAGAAGGAAAGACCCTCTTCACCAAGGTTGAAGCCATAAATGTCGACGAAGACAATAACGAAGGATTCGAACCAAACGTAGAGAAGACCGTAGATAAGGGAAATATATAGGTTGAGGAGGAAAAGAATAGGTTCGGTAAAGGTGAGTGAGAAAGGTCGGACAAGTGTCATCAAAGCGATATCTTTACCGGTCATTTGTTCGCCTATAAGTTCTGGTTCACATTTGAGGTCATTGCGGCCGGTAAGTTTGCGAAGACGGCGAGTTCGTCGGTAGAGAATGTTCGCGCTGCTGGTTTCGGGGAGAACGATGATCAAGACGATAAGAGAGAAACCTGAAAAACGAAGCGTTAGCATCATGATATTTCCAAAGCTAAGAACCATCAATCTTACCAGACAACCAAAGCAGCTCCCAAATAGTCCACTTCCACCCCCTATGCTGAGCCGCAAACCCACCAACTAGCGGCCCTAACACTGGTCCGGAAACAGCAGCCATACCCCAAATAGCAATTGCATACGCTCTCTTCGACGGTCTATACATATCCGAAAGCGAAGCACCACCAGTAGCCAAGACAGGCGAGCCAAAGAAACCCGTCAGGAAACGGAACGCCAGTAACATTCCGAAATTTGTCGCGTAGATGACGGCGAATTGCAAGAACACGAAGATGAACAACGTGCCCATGTAGATTGGATTGCGGCCGATTTGCGGGATTTCGCTGAGTGGTGCCCATACCATCGGTCCTAATCCGTAGCCAGCAACGAAGAGAGTCAAGCCGAGTGTGGCGGCTACTTGACTGACGTGGAATTGTTCCATCACACCCTGGGTACCAGCGGAGTAGATGGCGGAGCCGATGTAGACGGAGGTAGTCAATAGACAGATAAAGAAGGTGACGGTGAATTTCTTTCCCGTGGACCAGTTTTGGGGGTTCTATAGCTGTTGGTTGGTCTTGCCCATCGCAATAGAGGATAGATGGAAACTCACTTCTGGGTCATCATCACCGTACCACGTTACCATGGTAACATCTCTGCCCTTCTCAACATCCACCGGTACCCCGCTCACTTCATTACGATGTACGTCTTGACTGGCGACCCTAGTATCCGAGCTTCTCCTCGGCGGGGATGGGCTATGTGGAGGACTGGTCTCCTCCTCTTTATCATACTTCTCATCCGCCGGCTCAGTCGTCCCATGATGCGCCATCCTCCCCGACGCCTCTTTATCCACATATCTCTGCCATATAGACGGATCTGCTTCCTCCTCATAACGCAGCACTCTCCCACCCGTAGCCAGACGGAGAATATGGCCCAAAGTGGTATCACGGAAAAGGTGCTTCATCTTGCCTTGAATACGTGATATTCAAGCAGAGAAAGTAAGTAGAAATTATGCAGTATGATCTACACAAGAGAAATGCCTGCTCAAGAAACAAATAAGGATAGATAGAAGGAAGGAAGGACAGTGCAATACAATATAAGAGAATTTTCCTAGCCTCCGAAATATCGAACATAAAGCATGGTGGATGTTGGGTGATGGGTGATATGATATCATAGCCGACTACCACACACATATCACCACCACCTAAGCGCACTCACCTGCTTACCTTACCTACAGAAGCAGACGGAGCGTCTAAGAGTCCATGCCCGCAGGAAGCCATGCCATATGTTAAAGGACCAACAAAAAAGGGTCTCGAATCCGGACAACAGATTCTCCATTCTCCACTGTCCGAGAGCAGCCAGATCGGATCGGAGCAGATCAGATCAGACCAAATCAATAAGGCAGGGGAGGGGAGGGTGCCTTTTCATGCGGCACCATCTGTTTGTTACTTGGTGAGAAGGAACATTTACTCCTGCTCCTACCTGTACAAAATGGTAGCGTCATCTCCAAGTGGATCGATTATCGGGTCCAAGAACCGAAAGGCCCATCAATGCCAAGCCAGATCCTCAAGTCCGGAATCCGATGTTGCATCTTTGTGCTGGTGGTTTTGCTGATTTCGCTGATTTCGCTGGTTTCGCTGGTTTCGCTGGTTTCGCTGGTTTCGCTGGTTTCGCTGGTTTCGCTGATTTCGCTGATTTCGCTGATTGTTTTCAAAGTCACTTTTTGATGCTCGGAAGGTGGATGATGGATGATGGATGTGGAGTTGAGTTCCCTGCAAGATCGACGTCTTACTGACGTAAACGACTTCTTGGGCTCGGCGCTAAAATTATGCTTAAGTCCGGCACAAAGGGGGGGAAAATATATATAAGTTAGATGGCATATTTCCTATACTCTACTGGTTCTTTCGTGGTTTCACCGCATCTAGCTCCCAGTCGGCATGGTGACCTGACTCAGTCTCTTATTCAGCAGTAGTGCTGCGCTCATGCTTTGACGAGCCGTTATTGAGATGGATTTTTCGGCCGAAGATGCTGTTCTGGATTTCAAATCTCTTCCTTCGCTCGACTACAGTAGCCAGTCCAGCGTCGATCGACGCGATTCCACCAGGAACATTTACCGGCATACTACTTACTGCTGCCAGTAAGCCAAGACGAGAGCTAAAGCAACAACAACGCTCGTCATACTTCATAGTTCTGGGGCGCTAAGCAACCCATCAAGGAGAAAAGCAAATATGCGTTTCTGTAAATACTGTAGACAATAGTTTATCAAGTTGCACACAGGCATCAGAAGCAGTGAGCCCATTGCAGTGAGAGCTCATCCTTGATTGAAATCATTGCCGTCCATAACCCATGGTGCCCGCAGGGATCCTCATAGGACATGTACGCGTGAAGAGAAATCCCATGATAGAACATAGTATTATTGAAGAGACTGCCTCCAGACCAACGCCTTTGCCCCACCTGCTTGACTTGCATGCCCGCCCCACCTCCCTCAAGACGCCAAAGCAATGCATTCTGATTTTTTTGGTATTGTGGTGACTGAAAAGAACACCTATTTGTCTGTCTGCCATCCCACCGCATAGAAAATCCTCATCTTAATGCATGCGAACCCGCACTCTCGTCGGCCTCTTTCAACTTGGCTGATATGATCTTGCTACCCCCCAAATCCTTAACCTTGTCAATCAAAGTCTTCTTCGAATCCAGTTCCGCAACATCGTCACCACCACCGATAGATACTCCATTAATCAAAACATTTGGGACTGTTTTTCTACCAGTGAGTTCTGCGAGTCTGGCTTGTATCTTAGCCCCCAGTGGATGCTGGTCGAGTTCGACAACAAAAGGCGGTGGATCAATTGAGTATTTGTCAAGAAGTATCCCCTTCGCGCGTTTCGAATGTGGACAGTAAGATTTCGAAAAGATGATGACTACGCGCAAACATGTTAGCTCTCATTCTCGCATGTGTCCAGAATCAAGATTCGAATGCGGGGCAAGAATTGAGAATAGAAGACATACTTGCTGATTTCTTCAAAATCGAATTCAGCTCCGCGTTGATATCACTGTCCTCTTTAGACTCCTCCTTTACCACCTCCTGCGCAGCCTTATCCCCACCCATCTTCTTCCTCCCCGCAACACTCCGTTCCCCGCCCGCGCCTTCTGCAGCGCTTCCCACACCCACAATCTGACTCGGCGGATCTGGTTTCGGTGCCTTTGCATTCGCAGCATCTTTCGCAGACTTCGCGGCATCCTTCAATCGTTCCTGCATCTGCTTTGCCATTTCCTCGTCCTCTGCATTTCTCAGCCCCTCAGCCTGCGCTATCTCGCCTTTGCCCTGTGCCTGCGTGTTATCGAGCGCATTTTTGGTTTTGGCGTAAAAGTCCCCTGAAAGGGCATTTCGTTGTTGACGAGCTGAGGATGTGTAGAAGAGGAGTGTTACAACGCCGATGAATACGAGGAGTCCGAAGACTTTTACCCGCCGTGTCGAAGGCATTCTATTTCTTGTAGGTTTCTCCTTGTAGAAAGGAGGGGCTGTAAGGTTCAATTGATTAGTTTCGGGGAGAAATATATTGTGATGGGAGCTCTTACTATTTTGGTAATACTTTGGCATTTGTAAGTTGGGTGGAGTGGTAAGGTAGGAATCTGCTTTCACACGAACAAATTCGTGTCCTTTGGAGAAGAAAAGGGTAATTGAAATTCGACAGTTGATTGTAGATGTCAGATATATATTTTCCCGACAACTCAACTCACACCATAGAGGAGTCTGAAATTTCCCCGATTCAAGGGTGTTTCCACAAAATCGTCGTAATTATCGTTTCGGCCGTCTTGTAGGGGTATTTTGTTAGTGATCAAGAGCCACGGTCGCACATAACATCCCCTCCAATGACCAGCACTGATTATACCCAGTAGATCTTCTCGTTTCTCGTCGTTAGTAATCGCAATGGCTCTCGACCACGGTCCCAGGCGAGGTGAGGTGAGCCAGGTAGAAGTGATCTTTCAAGTCGAAAATGAATGAGGTATCTTTAAGATATATGTATATTGGTAAATGTCATAATAAGACTATAAACGAGGCTCGTGGAAAATCCCCAAATTTGATCTCGTGGTTTGATTGACCAGAACGGGACAGCTACCGACCGATACGCCTCCCTCCATGCGAGCCTGTCAAAAAGAGGTCTGATAAGGCCCGCCGCTTTTTCCGTGTCCCTCCAAGAATCAAATATGCTGCAACGGCGCACACTCAAAAACAAACCGTCCCCCTGACTAAAAAATACTTTGAGAGCCTCGGTCCACCTTAGATCTCTCTTGCCCGAATGCTTCTATTGAAGGGCTGCATCGAACAACTTATTTTAGATCTTCTTAGCCATTAAGGAGCAGAAGTGGCAGGGTATCATCTATTATATTTCCTATTATGATTATATAGCTGAGACATATTACATATGTTAGTCGTACAAGTCGTATCAAGTCCCGCCAAATCTAAATCCATCCCCGTACAATGAAATTGACATAAGTAACAAATGAAAAAATATGTGCATGCAGGTGTTCACAGATCTGACAAATCTGTCTCCCGCTAGGTTGCGTCTCTAGAACCTTCATCGCAGATTTAGGCTCAATAGATCTTCACCTAAATGCTCCTACGCTGGCTCTCTCTTTCAAAGACCTTCGCGAACCGTCACCTCTGCTGCTAGATCCAGTGACTTGCATCCAATCCTCCCATTCGCGGGCGATTTCCATGAGAACACTACCCATTACTGCAGCGGATGCCATCAAGCCATGGCCTTCTCCCTCCAAGACTCTAACTTCACATCTCTTCATGGTTTTACCCAACCATCGAACGTTCTCAACCGGTACTCTTGTATCCTTACTACCATGATGGATAACTGTAGGCCGTGTTATGTCAACGTAACGGAATCCAATAGTGTGCCTTCTCTCTAGGCATACAAGAAGATCGACAGCCGGATTCGCGCCTTGGGTCGCCAAGTGCCAAATGGCATGCGTCAAACGATTGTCGTAAGCCATTTGGCGCTCTTTGTCAATCAATGTACTGGCAGCTGCAGCTAATATTGCTGCCTCATTATTAGGATCATCCGGATCATTAGCAGCCCTTTCCAATGCCCCTAGCTCGACGGAGTCGACTCCCTTTCCAAAATCTATCTTCTGCTTTTCCTTGTCGACTGCAGGAGTAGTCGAGGTTCTACCAGATGCAGGTGTATCACGTCCGGTAGACTTGCGCTTGCTTCGCTTTTGTTTCGGAAGACTACTGGTGATGGAGCTGCTAGTGGCACTCATAAAACTCGAATTTGCAGCTTTCAAAATAGGTGTCGGAAGTGCTCGAAGAATGCGCTGGGCAGTAGGTATGGAATTTGCAGGGGGTGAAACGGTTTGTGTACCAAACGTGGTCAATTGCGAAGGCGGAATCCACGGAGCAAGAAGATGAAGACGACCACGAATATGTTGAGGCATGCGTAACGCCGTTGCCAGAGCATATATGGCACCTGCTGAATGAGCCAGGATGGAAAACTTGGTTATTTTCAATGCCTGACAAATGGAATACACATCGTCTATAGTTTGTTAGCTACGATGGATCAAATAATAATGATGAAACTTACCAGGCCAGCTCAATGGAGTAGCTGTACCATCGGTATATGGCTCACTTTCTCCAACGCCAGGTCTATCAGGCGTGATCAATCTTAGTCTGAGTGTCAGAGCAAGTTCATCGTAAAATGCCGTAAGATATCTCGTCAAACCCATGCCTACACAGCAGAAAACTGCAAATCCTTCAGGATCACCAACTTCTGAAAATGAGATGGTGCGGCCTGTTTGAGGATGTTTTATCTTCTGTGACAAGCGCGGTGATGCCAAATACGCCTCGACAGCGTCGTCAATAGAATCCGCACTCGTAGGACGGCCATCAATAGTGATTTCGGTTGTCCTTGATGGTTCGGGAGAGACAACTCGGGAGGTAGGCCTTGAGTTATTTTTGGACGGACTGTCTGTATCAAAGTGCCTTGGACTTAAGGGAGCCGATAACCGCTTCAGACGCGAGCTGCTCCTTTTTAACTTTGGCTCTGACTGTCCCAGTGAAAGTGGGCCCGATTGCCTTTTCTGGCTTAATGACCTTGAAGCGCGATCAGGACTTGGGTTATGTCGTTCTCGCCGTTGAGTAATAGTGGGTGGCGGTGCTGCATCGTCATAGTCATCATCAACATGCACATGCTCATGTAGTTCGGCTACTTCAGATGATTGTTTGCTGGCAAGGGTTTTAATCGTCGTAGTTAATGAAGGCTCGGGTCCGTCAAGAGGAACTTTCAAGTGCGGAGATTGTGTAGTGTCAGGAGCCTTTTCTTGTTGCGCCGCGGAACGCTCCTGATAATCCTCAGCGGTATCTTTTTCATCCGCAAGCTCCTTTCCTAGCTGTCGACTCGCTCTCTGCAAATCACGCTTCTTGGTTTGTGCAGCAGGTTTGCGCAGAGATGAATCCCTCACAGGTATGAATCTTCCAGAGCCTATCCCTCCCGGACTATTGGCCATCGAGGGAGAGTATCGGTTTGTAATAGGGGCTATATTCGTAGTATCGAGTTTGAGTTGCTCTGGTTGCTCTCCCATAAAGGGAGGTTCTTCGGTGATAGGAGACTCCGCCATGAATGCCTGGGTGTCAAACCCTTGTGTACTTAATCGGTCCAGTCCAAGAGCCTTGGAATTTCCGCCGCCAATTCCACCACTGCCGCGCTTCTTTTCCAGATCTTTCTCTCGAAGCCTCTCTTTCGAACTCATATACATTAATTTCTTATGACCTCTTGCCTGCTTTTTGTCCCAACTATCCGTTGACCGCTTTCTTCGTAATTCTGGTGCAGGTGCTACACCTGGCTCTATTGAAAGACTACCAATTGTGCAGGAGTCATCTTTATCTTTTGAGCCCGCAGAACCTTTCGAGCCCGGTCGCGATCGGAGGAAGTTTTTCAAGGAGCTATTATCTTTGCCTGGTGATTTCGGTGCCGTCAATGGCGAGAATCCTGAGGGAGGTTTGGCGGTTTTGATAACGGGAGGACTAGCAGCCAATTCATCAAGCGATTCTTCCTCAACAAGTTGTCGCAGAGAAGGCTGGGTAAATGCGCCGTAGTCTATACCAAAACTACCACCAGACCCACGGTTGTTATTATTTGTATTGCCGAAGGAAGTGGTGGATGCGGATGGTGAGACAGGTGTTGAGTGGCTTTCAAAAAGTTCGTTTGCGGGAGAAGAAATTATCGAAAGCGACGAGATCAACGACGAAATGACCTCCGGAGAAGCGGGTTGTATGTGTACACGATTCGAAGAATGCGCCGAGGGACCTTGAAGAGATTTGCGACGGGAGTGCTGTCGTGACTGGTACGGTATTGGCGGGGGAGGAGCCTCCATGGCTTTCTGTGTACCCGTAAAGGGTTGGTGGTGCGCCTAGGAAGACACGGCAAGTTTAGGATGATTTAATGCAAGCATTGACGCTTCCAAAACGACAAACAATCGAAGGATGTTTCAATCGTCCTAAAATGCGTTCAACTGCAGGTGTGAGAGATGATCAGACTTGGGTTTGGAAATTGGATGATACTCTATTCGCGTTTGTTGATTGGTAGAAGGATATAGTCGTAGTCAAAGTTGGTCTGTCTGCAACGCAAATCTGGTCAAGTACCTTCAAACACCTTCAAACAACTAGTCCAGGGGAAAAGTCAAGAAAGGTACGCTTGGAAACCGAATCTATACAGAAAGTAGAGAGGCAAACTGACAAACAATGCCTTGCGCGCGGTCACTCCGTAAAGTTATAGTACGAGAGGCATTTGGAACGGTGGTAGCGTTACCAGACTTGCCAAAACAATTGTCTCAGCAACCCCTCTCCAAAATGCAAAGTGCAAACAGAGTCCAAAGTCGAAAGTCGTAAGGGCTCGAGGGGCTTTTGGCTTCTCAGCTGTAACTAAAGGGTACCGCAAGTGCAGCAAACCCCATGCTTCAAGGAATCAGGGGTGGGATGCTTCTGCTTCTTCTGTGTCTATCTGTGCTTTGTTCAAAAAATAAGAAGATGCGCGAGGGGTCTAAAGGAGGGATTCGAAGGCTGTAATAGGCTGATCAGATAGATCCGGCTGCAAAATGCAATGCAAAGCAGCATGGATGGCTGTTCCTGACTAATAATGCACTTCGTGGAGAGATGATATACTTATGGGCGCGTTTGCTGGGTCGTTTATTTTTTTGGGTCGGCAAAATTAATCTCGACAAGGCGGGGGACCGGGAGGCGATCAAACTGGGAGGATGAGTAGCGTCCGCGGTCGACAAGGCGAGGAGATATTATTTGGTAGATAATGTAAGATTACGAGGTATTGATGCTGTCGCTACAAAATAGGAAAGGATCTGGAAGAGGTCCCAGGAGCACAACAGCGCGAAAGCATAAGTAAAATGGAGTGGAAAGTTACGAGAAAAGCAAAGCACAAAGGCGAAAAGAAAAGGATTCACTGTTCCATCTTCCGGCACCCACTCGAGGAGTCCAAAGCTCAAAAAGCCAATTTGCGGTTTTCACCAAGCGGCGAGCGCAACGCTTCTGACCCCTGACAGAATACCCCTATTGGCCGTTCGAAGCGAATATTAGCCAGCACTAGTTTATTGGTGGATGGGACCGGATGGGCCACTATATGCAGTGCGTGGCACGTGTGGGCAACGGGCATGGGAAACGGGCATGTGCATGGGCATCGCATGGTCGGCAAGAAAAACAAGAAAAAGAGGAGCATTATGACATCGTCAGCACAAGGTATTGTTCTCGAAGTGCGGCCGATACATAACATGTTGAGCTGGAGCTGGAGCTGGAGCTGCGACCTACACCATCAAAAGAGATAAGTAAAACGTCTCCACTCTCTAGAAGGATCTTGTCCTTCTAAAGCTCAATTCTGTATCTCGTTTGCGCATCAGTTTCAATCACGCAGCGACTTACTAAGATACCAGCTATGGATGCTCTTCTATCACTCCCAGTGGTGGGATACTTCCTTATGCCATCCTTATCAACATATTCCGCGTCTCTTAACTTTCTTTTCTTTTATATGACATGGTCGACACTTGTCCTATCGCAGTCACCTCTGAAAGTCGAAGTGGTAGGGACACTAGGCATACGACTTGTATTCCATATCATACCTTCAATTTTGTTTCTCCTCTTCGACAGCGTCATTCCAAGTCTGTCAGTGGGAATCAAGCGACAAGGAGGACGTGCACTACCGACAAGGACTGGAGGTATCAGAGTATCGCGGTCAAAAGCTCCGCAATGGTACTCGGTAGCTGGAATCAGCTTATTCAATATCCTACTTGGAGTTGGGATCCAAGCAGGCATTGAGGCCCTCCTCACAAAAGTTCTACATGTGAGGAGTGCGCTCAAAATAACTACTACACTGCCCATGCCATGGTCTATCGCAAAGGATGCTCTAAAGTGCCTTCTGATGCGTGAGGTAAGCTACGTCTCTAGTTTTCTTCTATCGGCTGTGCGATGGGCGCATGGGCTGAACCAGTGGCTAATTGATACACTTAAAGGTCCTGCAGTATTATTCTCATCGTTATATTCTCCACGCGCGCACTCCCAATTTTCTGAGCCGCCGTCATAAAGCATACTTTCACTCGCTCAAATCTCCTTACTCCTTCTGCGCGCACTACGACCACCCTACTTCATACATTCTTTTCCGCTTTCTCCCAGTCTACCTCCCCTCAGTCATCCTACGAGCACATCTCCTCACTCATCTTGTTGTGCTTTCAATAGTCACTCTGGAAGAGACCCTCTCTTTCTCCGGCTACTCGACAATCCCAGGTATTATTCTGGGCGGAATCGCACGACGTCAAGACATGCATAGTGCGAGCCTGGGTGCAGGAAATTTTGCGCCCTGGGGTTTGCTGGATTGGATACACGGCACAAGTATTGGCCGGGGGGTCGAAGAAGATATTGCAGATGAGGCAGAGAAGCACCAAATCAAACAAAGGGGAAACAAG
The DNA here is from genome assembly GCA_026770245.1 of Clarireedia aff. paspali H2. Classification (NCBI taxonomy): domain Eukaryota; kingdom Fungi; phylum Ascomycota; class Leotiomycetes; order Helotiales; family Rutstroemiaceae; genus Clarireedia; species Clarireedia aff. paspali H2. The sequence continues at coordinate 30,904 of JAJCXA010000161.1, forward strand.
GCTATCTCGAACGGAAAAGAGGGTATGAGATCCTGGGCCGCAAAGAGAAAGAGCGCGAAGAAAACATAAATCCGGGAATATTTCGGAGCTCTGGATGAGGGAATCGGCTTTTTGATTTTGATCTCGGCGGGCGTTGGATTTCTGGGTTTGGAATATCCCCTTGGTCACTCAGTGTAGTTATGATATGATCTAACGATGCAATGATGCAATGACAACGGCTCTTTTTCCTTGCGTCTTTCCTTGCGTGGCACCAATGAATTCTGATCCATTCCGAGGCCTCCGAGATCTCAGGTGTGACTTGTCCTAATACCGCGGGTTTTCTGTTACTGGCTATTGACTATGCTGTTGGTTTTATGGAAACTTACCTCGTCAGATCTCACGCATTGTCATCGAGCTCACATGCTTCTTGCTTGTCAAAAAGCGAAAGCTTCAATGCTAAAGAATGGCGGTCAATGTGCCGAATTCTTTCGACTCACAAACTCCAGGATGACGTTCTCGGCGCCAGATAAGATGCTGTACTTTTGTTGACTCTGGCATCAGGTAGTTCTGCCCAAATAGTGCAGCGGAATCCTGCCTTGGCATTCTGACTTGGTATACGCGGAACCTTGATGGTTACCCCACCATCTTGGGAACCTCCCGCTTTCCCAAACGGGTAATCGCACCTCATCGCATCAGACACCTTGTGGAGTTGGCGAAGAAAGTATATAAGATATAAGATTCTCCTCCTTCCAACCCTTTCCGAAGTGAAACTTACCCATCCAAACATCTTTTGCCCTCCTCGGTCCTTACTTGAAATCATATTTTAACCGCGACCCATTCTGTCCACACCTTCCTCCACATCCAGCGTCCGTATCAAGCATCATTAAAGAGTTGATTTCTGATGTCGTCGAGGTAAAGCAGCTCTATTCTAACAGGTCAAGAGCAAACGTTTGTTTCTGGGTTCATTCGCCATACCCCGCCAGCGCTGCAGTAAAATTAACTCTCCTAGACCTTCCTTCGGCCCAAGCCATATCCTCCTCCATCCGCACCAAACAATCCATCCGCGATCAATGGCCTTGAAGAACTGGAGCCGGCGGAGCTGACTGCTGTGTCTCTCTCACATTGGATCGAGCGTTTCCGACTTCCACGGGTGTTGGGGTCCTGTCCATACCCGCATGCATCAGCCGCCAACATTTTATTTTGCAAGATACGAAAGTTGTTGCGCACCAAAAGTCAGACAAGCAAGCATTCGGGATCGTGTTCTGTCTTATAGATCATCCTTCGCAAACACTGCCAGCACAAAATCTGCAAGTGGAGGCACTACCGACACCGACTTCTGTCACCGCCTTATCCGTCCCTTTGCCGCTTGTTATTCTGACCGACACCCGGACACTATTAACTAGTGGATCTCACAAAGTACACGATTATCCTGCATATTGCCTGCTCTGTTTCAAGTTCCGATCGCTATAATCGCCCCAACCGCAAGCTTTCAAAAGCTCCAAAGGAATTCCGATAAAGTACGCGCTCCTCAAACAGATCGAATCTTGACCGAACTCTTAGGTCTTCAAGAACCGTAGACATCCGTTGCATCGAAGCGAGTGTGTGCCAAAAGTTTTGGTGTTATCCGCAGGGTTTCACCAGTTATCATTGTAAAGAGCTCGCACCAAGAACCTCTCAGTTGAGCTCTGAAAGTTAGGAGTCTATTCATCAGTGGCGCTAGTCCATGTTCCTGATTTATACTTAAAGGCGCCTTGTCATTGTTGCGGCAACAGATCTTAGTGCTTGTGTTGACAGGTATGGATGTTTGCTTTTCTCCTTCGTCTACCGTCACCCTCGTGTACTACCTCCTTTCTGGGTATTACACATCTACTCTTGCTAGCTTAAATATACTTTTCCGCTCTCCTTCCACTTATAAGGAAATATATCTGGAGAGACAAAGAGGCTAACACTTTTTGACTGGAAAAGGCTCTCTATCTTAAATTTGAGTTGATCCGGTCCGGACACTAGCTCTTCAGTTCTCCTGGCGCTCAGTTACAACACAGTTCACCTTTCCATTGTCGTCTTCCCCAATTCCTCTACTCGCCACATAGGCTGTATTGATTCTGAGAGAGAGAGAGAGACAGAGATATATATATATATAAACATGTGAGCGACTCCCGCGTCTCACAATTTCCTCTTCGGTCGCGGTGATTGACGCATCTGCGTTCTCACGCGGAGTTACCCCATCCTTCCCCACTTCCCCTATGTTTATACGACAACAAGCTCTCTTGGCGATGATACTTCTTTCATGTCAACGGCTTACCAACTACTGACACAAGTTCACTTTAGAGAAAAAGATTTCGCGTCAACTGATTCCATCTCGCTCGTATACTCAACACTGGGCGAACCATGCATCTTGTTGAACAGCCTTGCCTTGAGACGGGTCAGGTTCTTTATTACGCGAGTTGCCCGCATGATACGCAATTTCAACCCAAATCTATGTCAGAAACTTTGCTTCAGTCTCCAGCAGGAGTCAACTTGCCTGCTGAAGTCTGTTTGCGAGTGATAGAATTAGTTGTAGGTTCCGAGACAAAAGATGCTGTTACGCTGATGAGATTATCTCGTGTAAGTTTTCACCTCTCATCTTGCAAGTCTGATCCTTCCACAATCCACTAACTTTCCACAGTCTTTCAGAAAGCTAATACTGACCTACGAGCATTCACTTACTAAGCATGTCGCTGGGGAATACAGAAAAGCAAGCGTCAATCAGGGTGCCCCCATTATCGTTGTATCTGCTCCACGAACGCGACACAAATCATTCAGGCCAGCATATTTCTCACACACTTTCGGTTGGCTTCAGGAGGTAGAAATGCGTGCCCGTATAGCTCGAGAAGTGATTCAAGATGAGTTCTCACAATGTCTCAGACCAACCAGTGAATTCTTTGACGTGCCTTCACTCCCGACACGATGCTCTCTTATTGAGCTAGAACTTCGCAGTACCAAATTCAAGGAAGAGGCAATAAAGTTGTTGTACGAACTTGTCGATGCAAGCAAGGGCATAGAGGATGAGAGAATAATTCGTGGCAAGCAGATCGAGTTTATGAGACAGCTCACAACGACTGAACTTGCCGTCATATGCATTTTCGTTGCTCTACTCGGATTCAACTACTGCGAGAAATTGACTCGTAGACCATCACAAGCTGGCCCTAACATCAAAGAATTGGCATGCGTCTTCGAAGACAGAGTTCTCCGCCACGGACCAATCTACGCCTGGCTTCAAATCTCCGCTCTCACCAAGTGTAATAGAGTCACACTCCGAGGCACTATGGTCTGGAACGAGTGGTTTGAGGAGCAGCAGGAAATAGGACTTCTCAAACTTGCGGCCTTCGAAGCGGGCCGACAACACGATGCAAGTTTGACTTGTATCATCTGGAGGATCTTTCACGAACGAAAGGAAATACAAGACGGGCTGCAAGCTTTTTCTCCGCCGCACCCCCACGATGTGTATAACATTGCGTTGGAGTTCGTGGGGATGAGGATGGCACAGTATGAGCTTCTGTGAGAGTGTGAGGGATGTTGGAAGGGAATCTGGGCGTTGGTACTAGGTGGACGAATTATAGATTATGGATTACTGTATGAATGAGGTGTAGCTTTTTTTAATCTGTGGGATACTTATGACTGGGGGGATGGATGGATGGATCGCCGGGCGAGTGGAACAGGCAACGGAACATGGTAGATGGGTGGTTTGGGATAGGATGATGATTGATGAACAGATACCATTGTTGTAAGCTGAAATGTGTCTAGGATAATATAGGGGATGTCAAATAGGACTGGGATGTGAGCTGCATGAGGAGGAAATAATGTCGGATATTAGCAAGGACACACATAATTGTACTGAGTATTATTCATAGCATACGCAATCGGATAAGAACCATTTCAACACAGTCGCATAACCTGAACGCTTGAGTGCGTAGCATTGAGGGATGTCGTCTGTTTCACACCTTCGGGAGGGAATACCCGATCCACAGGTCTTGCCGATTTGTATGTGTCGACGTATGTCGGCACCACCAGGTCTGCGACACCCGCTCTGCATCCCATCACATCCAAAAAGCGGTCTCGAGAATTACTCGGAGGACTCCATTCTTGTCGGTTTTGCCTCGAGCTACCGCAGATAATACCAAACTGGGCCTCCACTCATGATCCCATTTAAAGACATAGCAGATTATAATCACAGTTCGACACTGTTTACATCGCGGTCATATTCGCCTAACTCGATTTTGTCGAACTTTCGTGCCACTTATCTTGTTGTTCAGTGCCACTCAGGCAGGTCTTTGATCAAGGGTCGTCGAGTATGGCTGTAGAAGGTGTGATGTTGTAGAGGAATTTGGAAGGAAGGCAGTGAGTGCCTCGGACGGGACGAGTAGGTCGGTGTATGTGGTTGACAGTTCACGTCATGGAGAGAGTTTTGAATGGGACTGGTATCCGTGTCTTCGTTGTCTTAGCTGGTAGTTTGGAGTACGGTGGTTTAGGTTTCAATTAAGTCACTCACTTACGCCTTGGATACTGGTTGTAGTCCTTGCTGATGGAAGAGGGTGGGAGTACTGTAGCGCTTTTATCGGTGGTATGATCTCGCTTGTTTCTGGGTCATGCTTGGGATTGAACTGCTATAGCTGTGTAGGATAACTGTCGCGGCTTCTTTAATATGAGTTCTAGTGTCTTTGCGCCCCTGGGCGTGGCGAAAATTTGCTCGAGGTAAGTATTGAGTTCCTTGGCTGTCATGTCTTTGTAGGCTGTAGTAGCTGCCGTCTGGACATTCAACTCAGATGATTGTGGGTTCAGAGCCGCCCCCCACGATGGCATCTACCGGCAAATACATAGTCATGATTCAATAGAGATTTATTTTGCCGAAGCCGAAGAACTGATGCGTTTACTTCTTGATCTTGGTGCTCACGCTCATGACTTTTGCAGAGACACAATCTGCCGGGACTTGAACGACAGGTAAAAGGATTATGACGCTGTCGTGGACACCGTGCTCAGTCTGGCTATCTCCGGAGCGAGCGAGCCCTGTGCTGATAAAACGTCTGATTGAGTTAGGCGCTGATATGAATGTAAAGATTACACATGAACAGAGCATCTATCGAGTGACTATGAGTCATTTGGGACAGAGAGAGATGTTATTAGGAACATCACCGCACTTCATGTCGGCAGCCATGATTGCAACACTGAGGGAATTCGAGTGCTCTTAGTCAACACACAGGGCTCTCTGGACTCGGAAAGAGCTGCACCTACTGATAGCTTTGGTCGTCTGCCTCTGCACTGGACGGCTTGTGGCCCCCCTTATCCCGAGTATGAGCTGCAGGCGGAAAAGTTTGGCTCACGTATCACGGCCACCATTGAGCTGCTATTAGCAGCCACACCCGGAACCGTCAACGCGAAGGATAAAGATGGAAACACACCTCTGCATCATGCTGTAAAAAAGCATGGAGGTCATGGCGATAAGTGCTTGGCAGTCTTCCTGACTCTATGCAAGCATGGTGCAGATAGCAGTATTCGAGAGCAGAACGGAAACAATCCACTGCACCAATTGGTGAACCATGCTAGTAGGATCGGCCAGCCTGTAGGTGTAGATGTGATGAATGTGTTCCTGCAGCACGGAGCGGGTATACACAATTGAAACAATGATGGGAACACGGTTCTGCATCCCGTGGCCAATAACCTGTCTCATAATGAAGCGGCACAAGAACTAATCAGCAAAGGCGCCGATATCAGCGCCACGAACATTCAAGGAAACACACCTCTCCATCTTGCTGCAGGGCGGATTTCGGGTGTATGGAGCCCTTCCCGCCTAAAGCTGGCTGGTCCTTGTCTGAAGGCGCTGGATGAGATGATAAAAACCCCGCTGCATAGTTCATCTCACGAAAACGCCGACCAGCTGACAAGCCAACCAAACGCAGATGGCAAGACGCCACAACAGATTTGCGAGGAAACAAGAAAAGAGTGTTGGAAGGCCGAAAAAGCTTGTATAGCGCAGGATGCGAAACACAAGAGGTGGCTAATAGCAAATGAGAATGGAAGAGGGAGAGTGGAAAAGGTTGGAATGAATAGACAGGAAATTTAGAGGGCAATGAAGACGTCAGCCACCCCATGACCGACAAGGTGACATCAAATACCGCACCAATGGAAAATATAATAAGCCGACTAAACAGAAACAATTCAGCAAGCACCTGCTTTATGGGAGAGTTCACCAAGCACTGGAGAAAGTCTCACAATCCATTTTGTTTTGTACGCACAGCGAGAAATTCATAGGTCCGGGGTGAAGTGGGTCTGTACCCTATTTCACCTTCTAAGACAAAAAAATTCATCGCAGAGGAAAGTCTGTATCAGTAAGTCAACTCGAGTACAGTACTTACAATATTATGCCGGAGGAAGCTAGCCAGCTAAAACTTTGGATTGTTCAAATTAATATTTCTTCAAATATTCAACAAGTCCACGGCTGTGCATGCTCAGGCTATGTTACCTTCGCGTCGATACCTTTCTTCATTGCTTAGTTGGTACGGCTTCCAGAATGCTGTATTCCAAATCTGGATCATAGCTATGCACGTGGGAAATTTCCAATCCTACCTCCTCCAACAATTTCCGCCATAGTGAAATAGTACGCTCATGTGCGCCTAGGAAAGCCATCATCACCATATCCAACTGCATCGCGAATGGAGATGCACCCGTGTCTGAAATGACCATTTCATCGATCAACAGTATAGACTGTGAAGACATAGCATCACGAATCTGCTTGAGAACCACCTTGGCTTCTTTATCTGGGAGATCGTGGAGACATTGGCGGATGTAGTATATCCTTGCACCTAGAAGAATCAGCTGATTTCCTAACTTTTGCCTTGCTGCTACGAGTTACGAACCTTGTATCTGGTTTTTTTGGTAAAAGTCCTGAGTCATCATCTCAATGTCCTCGTACTTGGGAGCCTCAGCTAACGTTCCTGGAAGGTCTTGATTGATTACACGGCCGGGAAACTGATCTCGAGTTGCTTCCCGGAAAGCTGCGCATTGGTATCCATGCCCACCGCCGACGTCAACAAAGAGAGGTGCATTCTTGTCTGCATCCTTCAGCTTCTCAGCCAAGGGAACGACTGATGTCCACGATACGGGGCTCTTAAATGCAGTCAAAGAAGGATAGAAGTATCGGATTATTTCCGGTTCATTCTGTATGTAGAGGAAGAACTGCTCCTTGGTGTTAAAAGCCCGGTGGAAGGCAGTATCAAGAGGCTGATCTGGATTCTCATATCCTCTCTCTTTCAAGTAATCAGGCAACTCTTGAAATGTTTTATTCAATGTGTTGAAACCATACATGATATTTCCTTCACCAGCTGGAGTGGCTAGCAAACGAGTGACCTCATTAGCAGTAAATGTCGACACACTAACTTCTGCAATCGTATATGTTGAGGCAAGATGTCTCAATATGCGATCTAGTAGAGAGTCAGTATAAAATCCTTCGGGGGATGATTCTGCAAACCAATAAGTGCGGGGTCACACCCGCATTTGCTGGCGATCTCCTCTGCCTTCAATGGACCGTCATTCTCTGCAAGTATCCTGAAAATGTTGAGGTCGTTTGCAATTCTGGCAGCTACTTGCTCAGTATACAAGTGACCATAATGCTGCATAACCTGTCTAGGAGTTGCGATTGAACGTGCAAGGCGTTGGAGCTGCCCACTGACTCGATAGCGAACTGATAAGTCCACCGTCTTTGCAGCTTCTTCGAGTTGGGATATCAGCGATTCAATTACCGACATGGTGGATTGTAATGTGGAAAAACTTTTTGAATTGGGGAAGGGAGATACCACTCAGTGATTTGGTAAATTATGCGTTAGACTTTGAACAGCAGCGTGCGTGTGTGACTGATGAGTATGGGTTTCGAGGTAGGAAGGGAACAAGTTGGCAAATAGATAATTCTTCTGTTAGTCTTTATTCTAACCGGCTAGGTTCCTAAGAGTCTGCGCCGCGTACATGCTGTAATAGGATGGTATTCACCTGTGATGAGTACGATTCCAATGTTAAGCCGAAGGAAATACTCCTGCTTAACGATGATTGAGAAGTGAATGATATATGGCTCGACACTTGTAGAGCAAGTAATCAAAGTCACCAAAGTAGAAAAATTAGGAGGGTAGAGGAAGCTGAAGACAGATACAAAATGGTTGGTATACAATATACGTTGAACCAAATTACTATACTGCATTGTACAGTACGACAAGCATTTTGGCCCTCTGCAAAATGTCGGACGTTGAGAATGCAATCCCATAGCACACATACATGTGGCTCACCAAAACTGGGACCCTTGTATAACATGAGGTACGACAAACCAAAAGACTGCTAGAACCGCACTGGGGATTGGGTTTCTTATGAAGCTGCGCCCCCAACGCTTGTTGTTGGTCTCTAAATATGTCAAATGCGTGGTGTGAAAGGGCGTGGACAACGCTGTACAGCGCAGATTCCAAAGAGTAGTGGCAGTTTTGAATCGAGGCACTCCCTATAATCCATGATTCATCAACTTGCCTTCTCATACCACCGTCTGCGGGCCCCAAAGGGAGCCCTTTTCAATAACTCGTAGTATAAATACTCTTATTCCCTCCCTTTGAATCTCCGACAACAATCAGTTGAACACAGACGTGGCAGCGGCTCCACATATTCTAACCAACCGTCTAGCTAGACCGAGTATTAGCCCGATACATACCCGACGTCGTTCTACGGATACTCCATATGGTGGGGTGGATCAGGAAGGATGCAGCATATGTTTGGCTTGCTGTTCACTAGTCATGCTGTACATGTACAAGCACTGTCGGCGATACTGTACCTGACCTGATCTGACCTGATGGGAATGCCTACAATACGATCCAGTTGGTTCTGCACATCTGGCTGCTGCAAGGCCCTTGAAACATGAAACGGTGAATTTTCCCCGAGGCGCCGAATCGAGTTCTTTTGTGATGTGAACCGGGCTGGGAGATGCGGAGGGTGATGCGGATGAATGACGATGATGATACTTATTGCAAATCATGACGATGTTGTTCTTTCAATTCCACTGCCTTGGATGTTTCGTGATTTACCTTTCACCCTTTGGACGTCAAGGATAATTATAGAAGCAGGAACAGTGCGAACCCGGTTTCTATAAGGTGGTACCTGTTTTGGTGCTCGTCCAATATCCATCCGCTCGGTGAGTGACGATCTTGTGGGGTGTCAACTGAACTGGTCCAGGTCGATGTCTATAAGTCACGGTGTTTCAGGAAGACCATTTTTCTTGATCTCATATGGTTGTGCTGCTAAGGTACAGTATGGCTAGGTCCCGGAGTAGTCTTTCTATTCGACGTAAGCAATCCCACGCAGCAAAGGGGACTCGAGTTCATCGCATTAGCATATGCAAGTCAACAATGGAAGGAGAAAAGAATCTTCTTCCCACGATGCCAACCATTCACCAGCTGTAGCAAAGCTGGTTCTCAGGTCTTCCTGCGGGCCGTGGCGAGTCTTAGCCACTTGTTTCGATGCCCGCTCGACCGCTACAAGTATGTGCTTGCTCATAAGTACATGTACAGTATCGTAGTCGGGTTGCCCCAAAATACATACATACATACATACATACATACATATAGTACAGTAGTAGTACGTTGATTTAGCCCTTGCACTGGAGTGTCGCTTAATCCCGACTGGTTGCCCCGCTACGTGTCGGAGTAAAACATGCAAACTCGGGCACGCAAGTGCCAGCACCGCGTTGTACGGAAGGACCGCGAGAGGAACTTCCACGATTCATTGCCGACCAATCAGCTGCCGCGTCCTCAAACCACCACAATCTACTCCGTACATTGCCATTTGTCACTCACTTGAGTCAATTAGCCAGAAGTCTACGACATACGTGGGATCCAAGATCCAAGATCCAGGAAAGAATACAAGTATACCGAGTTGCTGTACCAAGTAATGCGATACGATCGCCTTGTCCAAAGTAATCGGGTGGTTGGTGAAATCTTCCTTCCCAGCCCAAGAATTTTTGCGGTGCCATCTTCCTTTTCCCGCCATCGCCATTTTTTAAGTGCCATTTCCCCATGCGCCATCTTTCCCCCTTCTCTGCAGACACCTTCCATTCTTCACTTCTTTTCCATCCCAACTGAAAAAGAACGACGAAAAAAGAAAAAAAAGGGGAAACATCTTCGACATATTCTAGACTCGTCGACGCGGCGAGATACTTATTTACACTCGTTTTGATCAATACACTGGGAGCTTTCTCTCACCCGCCAAGAGATTAAAGGTTACCGACGGAAAGTGGGGTTTGCGATCTTTTCTAGTAGCTACTTGCTTGCACACCGCTGCATGTGAAGGAGTCAGTGCCTGAAGATCTTCTTTCTGGACGAAGAAAAAAAAAGATAGAGCGATCTCAGAGTGACTCTTCCTACATCATACACACGAGCAATTTGTTGTCTCGAGCTCTTTATTGTCTCGAGTTCCTTATCGATTTCTCTTTCGACTGTCTATACTGAACATTGGAAATATCCATAGCGACAAAATGCGACTTTCACAAGCACCACCATCTCTGGTCTCTCTCCTCCTGGCCGTTCTCTTGCACACCGATTCCGCAATCGCCGGACCTTATCCCAAAGATGAACTCCACGACCTGGGATTCTCCTTCCTCATGGATCGCGCTTGCGCTTCCTACTGCGGCGCCGATAACCAATACTGTTGTACGACTGGCCAAGCATGCTACACCAATGCCGCAAACGTAGCATACTGCAGCGCCGGCAATAGCGTCACCTCGACCTATGCATCCGAAGGATATGCCGTCTACACCACCACCTACACCCAGACGGATCTGGAGCTGAGAACCAGCACATACACCAGTTCATGGGCAGCAGGCGCAACGGGCGTCACAGCCATCTGTGACACTACTCTGGGTCAAACGTCCTGCGGGCCCATTTGTTGCGCGAGTGGCCAACGCTGTCAATATAGCGGGCAGTGTGAGGCTGTCTCCTCCGCGTGGACATATACAAACACAGCTACATCAGGTACTTATTCCGCACCCGTCAGACCTACCAGTGGCACCGGCTCAACTTCTACAGCTACAGTATCGGCCACCACAACCGAGCCCTTCATCCCCCCGGCGACAGCCTCAGGCAGTACCCTCCCAATCACACAGGACAGTTCCGGAAGTAGTCTTTCGGGCGGGGCCATCGCGGGAATCGTCATCGGTACTATCCTAGGTGTTATCCTCCTTCTCCTCCTCTGCTTCTGCTGCATCGTCAAAGGACTCTGGGACAGTGTCCTCGCCATCTTCGGTTTAGGCGGACGTCGTCGTAGAGAAGGAGTGCGCACTGAGCGGATCGAGACCGTGGAGCGCTACTCACGTCACGGATCCACCACCGCAGCCGGAGCGGCGGCGACGCGTCGCCAGGAACACACTGGATGGTTCGGAGGATCGAAGCCGACTCGTGTGACGGAGACTCGCAAGAAGAGCAGCGGACTTGGTGGACTTGGTGCCGTAGGCGCAGGTCTGCTGGGTACGGCTGTTCTGCTTGGGTTGAAGAAACGCGAGGACGATAAGGAGAAGAGGAGACCGGCGACGGTAGTATCTGTTACGGACGTTAGTAGTACTTACTATACTGATTCGTATACTGGCACGAGCGCAAGTATGTATTCCCATTTCTCATCCGCTTTGAAAGGTAGCATAAAAAGGATCTCGTACTGACTGTTTTGTGTTATAGGTAGTGCAAGTTCGGATCGGAGAACGAGGGACACAAGGCGGACGAGAGAGGAGAGGAGACGTTAGATCTTGTTTCCTCTATCTCGTATTCTGAATATGATATGAAAGGAGAGATTGCAGGAATTTAGCTACTATTAAGCTTTCCTATCCCCTTTCTTGTCAGGTGATTCGAGACTCGTCCGTCTCTTACTCTTCCTGTCTATTAATTTTCCGGCATTAGCGATTCATTTCTCTGGCGTTAAAATCTGTTTATATTTCTGCCATTTTTGGGGGGTTTTTTTCCTCTTCCATAAAAAACGAAGAGCTAGGAGAGTACAAGTGGATATGGCGGATGATGGCTGAGGTGTATACATTGAGTTGAGCGCTGACACGATACGACATGATGAATACCAATTTGAGCGCGATGAGAGATATGACTGTGCTGGGCTGGTTGGGATGAATATTTGAATGAGTACAGTTCTACATGAATGGATAGGGATGGATTGGATTGCGAGGTTTTTGTATTTTTATGATAAACGCTGCTGGTGGGTTGGGTATAATGAATGCAATGAGATGTGGTTTTGATGGGTGGGGTATAGGCTGGGTTGGATCGGAACGGATTGGAAAGAAAGGTGGGAAAGGGATATATGGGGGGGGTAGTTTGGAAGGAAAGGTATAACGTTGAATCAGATGAAAAAAAAAACAGTTTATACCTTTCCAATTTGCTCTGCAATGTAATCAACCAGTGTGTGAAGTCAGTGTTTTTTGCTGAGATCTTTTGGACTTTGAATTTGGTAGAGAGAATACTTGCAAAAGTGAAGCACCAAGTACCGTGCAACAAGTACCGAAGGAAGCGCCCAGGCCACAGAGCCAGAACCGAAACGTACGACATTTCATGCAGCAGCCGCGTAGAAAATTTCCACGACTTGCAACAAAACCACGACTTTTTTAGAAAAAAGTCGCAGCAGCCGTGTAGAAAATTTTACGATTTGCAACAAAACCAACACTTTCCAGAAACAACGTCGCAGCAGCCGTGTAGAGAATTTGCCGATTTGCAACAAACCGCTCTGCGGAGGAGATTATTGGACGGGTGAAATGAAAAACGAAATGAAGGTTTGTAAGTGTGCAGTGTAGCGCGCATTGGGCTGACGAGAGCGAGAGAGCTAAGAAAGTCGAATGTTGTTCAAGACAAAAGAAAAAAGAGAAGAGAAGAGCACTCACTAGACTCAATCTCACTGTGCGTGCGTGCGTAGTGTAGTGTAGTGTAGTGTAGTGTAGGCCTTTTCAACCAACTGAACTCCTCAAGTGCCTTCTTCCTTCTCGTCTGCAAAACGACGACGACCCGGCTTCAGGCGGGTATTCATCCTTCTTGGCTTGGTACAGTACTGATGGATGCACTGGTACTGTATGTATGTACTTACATCAAGACAGCCTTAAGTTAACGCACATATCTGTATAGGAGAGAAAAGAGGGGACACGCATAATCCATACGCAAACGTTAAAGTAAGTGCAGGGCGCAAAATAGACGCGGTTCAACGAGACATTTTCCCGTCTCATGATTTGAATGGAGTGGATGCACTAGCAATCCACCCAGATGCCGTCTCCTTAGCTTTTCTTTTCTTTTCTTTCCAGCTGAACAGGATTAATGGAGTTGCGCATTCGCTGCTTCATGACTGTGGCATGATCATTTCAGATAACATGATTTACATGCTTTTTAAGGCGGACGGAGTCCTGTACGACTATGACGGACCAATTGCCAGATCTGCGTATTGGTGTAGTTATGTACACGCGCGGCAGGTGATGTCTGAAGTTGAGAAACTGGGAAGGTGTCGAACATGTGCACTAGAAGAGGACAAGCTATTGCGGCCAATGTTCCTTTAAATTATTTCACATGCACGGCTCCAAAAGGTAACCAACCATAATTCGTCTCTGGGTCATTGAGATATCCTTTCAAGAATCAAAGGTTCCGGTGGGTAATTGTTGCAAGAAGTCCATTCTGAGCACCTTGCTACATAACATGCAAAGTAACCCTTTTTAATGCTCCCGGTACAATCATGAATATGTAAGAAAAGGTGTCCACCACGCCAACCCCTCATCTATGTTGCCTCCTCAATGTTACCCTTCTCCGAAACATACAGACCGTCCAAAAACTGTAAAAAGTGTTAATTATGGCAAACCAACCTATTAAATTCATGTCTTTTGCCTACCTTTCGAATATCCTTGTTTCGTACTTTGCAAATTTGCTGGATATCTGCGGCACATTGGGAGACATCCTCGAGAGAGTTTCCGCTTAATTGAAGCTCATCCTTCTGGTTTGCTGATGCCTCAACATCGACACCTTGCCTCATGATAACTTTTCGGACGATTTTCTCGCCGATGAAGTTTCTATACCCCGAGGTCAGTTTTTCCATCCTTGCATCTCGAGTCTTGCTGCCACATTTTCAAGACCAAACATACCTAATTTCGACCTCGTAAATTCCATCAGCGTTCTTCTCGAAGTTGACGTTGATTGGGAAATGTGCGTAGACGTATCGCATCTTGTATTTGTAGCCCTTGGTGACACCAATAATCAAGTTGTTGATCAGAGTTCGGACGGTTCGGAGAGTAGCGACGTTCTTGCGGGCGCCATGGTGGAGTTCGATCTTGATGATGTCCTTCTTTGGATGGGAGAAGTTGACAGCCAAGTGACTGAGGTCCTTGTGGAGTTTGCCTGTGTCGTGGTATTAGATTTGCGCACTGGACTTCCGGTGGTTGAGAATGGGATTGTTTATTACCTCTTGGGCCCTCAACGATAACCTGGCGAGATTTAATGGCGACCTTGACTGTTAAGCCATACATGTTAGTTCTCCATATTAAATCCTCAAAATCCCCGTTCCCAATTCCTCAATGCGCTGCACCAATTCCCTCAATTTGCCCTCTTCCACCTTCCCTCCCCTCCATCCTTTCCAGCGACTCAGATGCAAGAAGAGCGTACTTACCACCCTCAGGGACGGTCAAAGTTTCTTCGGAATGAATGTACTTCATCTTGGCCGAATTTGTCGATTGTCGTAAATGGCGATAGGGTGTGAAGTGCTGGCCGTCGTCTAGTAGAAAGACTTCAAAATCGCGAAAATCAAAATTGTGTAGTGGGAGCTAAAGCTCGCTAAGAGAGCAAGGGCCAGAGCTTGGACAAATTTTACTGAGCACGTGACAATAGCAAAATTTACATTGAAGCCAGTTCAAATCTAGAGCAATCATCTGCATTATTCCTTGGAGATGATCATGCCAGACTGAGGTTCGAGACGATTTGATGGGCTATGGTTCTATCTAGTTTGATGTTACATGGAGCCATGTTGTCTTCAGACTATACAAACAGTACTTGAAGCATTCCCCTCTAAGGTCCACGTAAAAAATCGATGTAAAAGATTGAAGATGCTTTCATACCAAGGATTGCGATCATCGTTCAGGATTTTCTTATTCATCCTCGAGCTGTTACTGGTATTTGATTCATTCTACAAGTTGGCCCACTACATGCACTATGATGAGGAACTAACCCCACAACGAGTTTGACTGTTCAAGTTTGACTGCACGGAAGACAGCTGCGTCTATTTGCTACCTGTTCCTGCTCCCAGCTAGATTTGACGCTCTTACGTCTGACTCTAACTTCGAGTAACGAATATAAAAAGATATGTGTTGTCAACAAAGGGTTGGTCTCTGGATAAGTATGATCTCTTGGTCACTCTGCTGCTGGCAGATCGTAGAGGTTCCAACGACCCGTAGCTTTTAAGTGTAATGTTTCTTTTCCACCTAGATATTGAATAATGGAAAAGGTTACAAAATATCTTCTAATCCCCTATACAAACTCTTGGTGGATGCTGGGGATTAGTAATTTGGTAGTGACTAGCTGAGAGAATTTCATAACTCATAGAAATATCTACTCCATAGAAAGATATATATGCCTGCAAACTGTCGCCCTGCCCTTTGATACGAGCGATTTACTTCAAGAAAATGCAAGGGCGTTGAGAAGTCTACTTGACTTCCAACCTACATTTCTTTTGGCTTGCTCGGGAACATATCCAACCCAAGCCTAACAAAGACGAACGCCAAAAACTAGCAAAAAAGAAAATTCGGTCATTTGGATAATACTCCAAGTGGGGCTCGAACCCACGACTTTCGCATGGCATACTATTTCAGGACGAACCCGATAATTTAGTATAAGAACGACACGCTGACCACTCTGTAAGGGTTCAGTTAGCCTATGGTTTTCTCTTTTCAGGTAGAGAACAATAGACTTACGCGTCACTGGAGTTTGGCATGTTTGATTAACGAAAGCCGTTATCTTAAACTATGTTCCTATTGCGCGGGTGGAGAGTGATCCTTCACCAATCAAAACTCACCCCACCCCAGCTCAGGCAACACCAACGTTGCGCTTCTCGTGTCAGCGCTTTACCCCGCCTCGCCCGCCATGAAGGCAAGCAGGGCAACAAGGCAAGCAGGGCAACCGGGCAACAAGGCAAGCAGGGCAATCGGGCAACCAGGCAACCAGGCAAAGCAGACAAGGCAAAGATACCGTTTCATCATATTATGGGAGCTGCCCCTCCCTTCAATCGTTTGCAACAACTACAACGACACTTTTCGACAATGAACGCTCAGGAACTCAAGAATTTTTTGGCGGACTCTCCTCCGAGTATCGTCAGGCTTGAGATCAAAAAACATTTCGAAGCATTGTCGGACAAGGAGAAACGATATGCTCATTATATCAGCCAGTAGGTTCTAACTCTTGAGCTATGTGCACTCGTAGAATTACGAATAAAACCTTCTGCCAAAGCCCTAGTGTAGCAAACATATGAGACTTGGAGAAGGGATTGTCTTTTTCTTCCCTTCTTTCTTGCGATATCAACGAAATCTTAAATTTCCCCAAACCATCAGCTGACATCGAACCACAGAGCCGCCGTCTCAGGAATCAGAATCATCCTAAGACAAGTCTCACCAGAGTCCGAACACATCTACGATTTCATCGTCGAGCTTTACAAATCGTGCAATGGTGATTGGAGCGCCGCCCAGAAGAAAGCCGGTATTAGTGACGATGACCTGAAATATTTCCTTGAATATGCTGCGATGTTCTTAGGCAACTTAGGCAACTACAAGTCGTTTGGAGATACCAAATTCATTCCTAGATGTGATGCCAAAGCCTTTGATTCTCTGGCCACTTTGTCGTCGAAGGCAAAGGAACACTATGATGCTACCAATGGTGCCATCTTCCCGGGAGCTGAACCTGGATTAATGCATCTTGGCTTCCCGGAAGATGGACACTTGACTACTTACTACCCTAACTCGCCTACTATTACAAAGTCTGAGATCACTGCTATTGGGGAATTCTTGGAATCGAAGGGTATGCTTGTGGTGAGTATTGGGGTTAGAAAGTTTGGAAGAGCGAGGATTGACATATGGATTAGGAGAACACCAGGCTGCGAAAAACCTCTGACGGTACCTTCGAACTGTTGCTAGCATCAGCAGTCACTCACATGCCATCTGAGGGTAGTGACATGGGCAAGGAGACCGACTTCACAATTGAGAACGGACCATTGAAGGGCAGCAAGTTGAAGCTCGTTTTTGGTGACTATTCGAAAGAGTTGAAAACTATGGCAGAAAACTGCAGAAAAGCCGCCGAAAATGCTGCCAATGACACCCAGAAAGATCTATTTACTGCCTATGCTAAATCATTCGAGACTGGTTCGTCGGCAGTATTTAAGGATTCCCAAAGATTTTGGATCAGGGATAAAGGACCTATGGTGGAGTCAAACATCGGATTCATCGAGACCATGCGTGATCCTCAAGGTGTGCGAGCTGAATTTGAAGGTATGTCTGCAACACACTCTAGCAGCTAGTTGCATCTATGCACCCCTAACACGTATCTAGGTTTCGTGGCCATGGTCAACGCCGAGCGTACTCGAGCATTCGGCGCTCTAGTAAATGCTGCTGAATCACTCATACCCAAGCTGCCCTGGCCGGCAGACTTCGAGAAAGATAAATTCTTGAGTCCAGACTTCACAAGTCTTGAGGTTTTGACCTTCATATCATCTGGCCTTCCCGCAGGCATCAACATCGTATGTTGCACCTCAACTCTCCATGGTATATCTGAATTAATTCAAAATCAAGCCAAACTATGACGACATTCGCCAATCCGAAGGTTTCAAGAATGTCTCCCTCGGCAACGTCCTCGCCGCCAAAGCCGCCAACGAGAAGATCCCCTTCATACGAGACGAAGATCTCGAGATATTCCAAAAGTATCGCGACCCAGCCTTCGAAGTCCAAGTAGGAGTCCACGAGCTCCTCGGCCACGGCTCCGGTAAACTGCTCCAAGAGACCGAACCGGGAGTCTACAATTTCGACATCAAGAACCCTCCCATAAACCCGCTTACCGGGAAGCCAGTCGCTACCTGGTACAAGCCCGGACAGACATGGGGTTCTGTGTTCGGTAGTATCGCGTCGAGTTACGAAGAATGCAGAGCTGAGACTATCGCCATGGCTCTCAGCTGCGACTTTGAGATCCTGAAGATCTTCGGCTATGGTGATGGGAAAGAAGATATGGATGGCGAGGCAGGCAGCGTTTTGTATGCTTCCTATTTATCCATGGCTCGAATGGGTATCGGCTCCCTAGAAATTGTACGTCTACCCACCCTCACACCTTTCCATTCCTCTTATCTATGCAAATACTAATCCATCAAAGTGGGACCCAAGAAGCCGCAAATGGGGCCAACCGCACTCTCAAGCACGCTTCTCCATCCTCAAATGTTTCCTCGATGCCCCCGAAGACTTCTGCACCATTAAGTACACGCAATCCGACCTCTCCGATCTCACTATTAACATCAAACGCAACCTCATTCCCACCGTCGGCCGCAAAGCCGTGGAGTCCTATCTCCAGAAACTTCATATCTACAAAGCCACCGCGGACGTCGAAGCCGGGACGAAGATGTATAGCGAAATGACGTATGTTGAGCCCGAGTTCTGGGGCGAGAAGGTTAGAAATGAGGTTTTAAGGAATAAACAGCCGAGAAAGGTGTTTGTGCAGGCGAAGACGGTGTTGGATGAGGAGAGTGGAAAGGTGACGATTGAGGAGTATGAACCGAGCTGCGAGGGGATGATTAAGTATTTTGTGGAGAAGAATGTTTAGGTTTATGGATGCGGGAAGTTCAGTAGATGGCAGGCATTTTTGTGACAATCAGAGGTAAAGCTCTGCGTGTCTTTATTTTCACCATTCAAGGCTATGTGTTAGATGTGCAATAATGTAGTTGAAACCCCTAAAAGACATATGTGAAGATATCTGCTCTAGGTGGTAGCTTGTTGTATATTTAGCAATACCATAAGTCTAGGTCATATCACCGGTAGTGGGGTATTAGACCTAGCGAGCAAGGAGCAATGAAAAGAAAGAGTGCACAGTGACCATGACTATGGTAGCACGATGCAGGCGTAGCACTGGCATACGTTGGTTTCCACGAATCGGGAACATTGCTTGGTGATTTATAGCCTTTCTTAAAATGCACGAACGTGCTCCGGGGCTAAAAAGGGATTGGTTAATTAAGTGATGACGATTTGGCAAATAGCTAGGAAATAGTCGCTACGAGCTGGAGAATACAAAGTTCTTTGAATTTGCGTGTCACGACCGTTCTTTTTTGTGCAGATATATTGCACGACCCTCAAGACTTCTCGGAGTTGGTCTAGACTTTCCACGCACTCAGAATGGCTGAACATGGAATAATCACTGTAGCCGTCCTCATCGGTTTCTATGACGCAACTTCCCAAGCTGTAATCACAATTCTTCATTTCACTGCCATCATCCCATTCTCGGATTCAAATAATCATCTTCGTGAACGAATTATTGCTTGTTTTGTGGTTGTCTTCATCATTGCAAATCTGATTACAAAGCGCCCTTCACAATGGTTGACCTATGCCCATTCAAAGGTCGAAATGCAAGAGGCAGCTTGTCAAATTGTTAGAATTTCCCACTTCCGCGCCCAAATATACCCGCTCCCGATTGACCCCCTCCCACACATTCCGCACATATCTAGAATACCATGGCGTGTGGCTTATCACCCTTGCGTAGGCTGAAAGTGCTACCGAGGTAGCTGGTGAGGTATGGGTCCTTCTTGAGGGAGGAAAGGATGGCCTTGTCGACGGTCTTTTGGTCTGCTGCACGGCTGCTGGATGGCTGCTTCTTCTGCAGTAGTTGTTAGTCTCTTACATTCCTGTATGTCCAATCATTGATCAACCCACCTCTGGCTTCTCGCCTTGCTTGAAGAAAGCCTCCTCTGATGCCTTCTTCTCGGACTTCTCTCGTGCAAAGTACTTGGGGGATGCGATTTCGTCAATCTTGGCCTGGTCAAGCTCGGCCAAGTCGACAGTGGTGGATGTGGCGATAACGTAGCGGGCATTGACTCTTCGGAGGGGAACACCGTTGACCTTGAATGGACCGGTGACGAGGAGAACACCTTGTTCGAGAACCTTCAAGAGAACAACACGCTTGCCACGGAAACGACCGGCGAGGAGAATCAGAACCTTTCCTGGAACAAGGCTGGCCCTTGTCTTGGCGGGTCTGACGGTCTTGCGAACCTGCGTAACTCAATGTTAGTTCTCATGCTCCTTGTGCGCGGTTTCCTTTCCATGTATTGTGCAGTCCCACTATGTCCAAATCAATTACATATGCAGAGAGCAATTGCAATCGCGAACTCCAAATATCCTCGATCCGATACAATAGCCCGAAAATTGGCAATTTCTCATTCGTCTTCGCTGCCCTTCAAAAGGATTTGTAGGTAGATATTTACCTTCTTTGGCTTCGAGTCATCTTCGGCCGGGTAATACTTTTGTGCCTTCTCCTTCGGAACGTCTCTTGTCGATTTTCCGAAGGTCTTCTGGTTTACTTCTGGTGCCGACATCTTGAAGAGTGAACCGATATGGGGTTGTTGTCGTGGAATTTGTCGCTGGTCGTCTGGTCGTTGAAAGTCGATGTTCTCGCGATAGGGAAAGGACGGAGCCAGGGCTAAAACCTTTGCATCCACCAGCACAATTTCCAAATTTCCGCTCGCTTAGCAATATTTGTGTATCATGTGATAAAGCTTATCATCGATCTCAAAAGGTCATATTAGCCTTATAGCCTCATATATCTGGATCCAAAGTGATCGTGCTAGCGTCATGAACGGTCTCCACAATTGCTAAGCTCCGCCGCCTGAAGTGAGCTTCCATACTTTATTATCAGCGGAACGAGTAGCTACCAGACCAGATATCAACAATACCTTTTGCACAAACGGATACCCAACCACCACAATGTCTATTTCACCAATTATCACATTCAAGGCGGGAAAATGTGAGGTTGATGTAGTTCTCCCATCATTATGTTATTAAACAAAGGACTGACATTTTCCCTAGATGTCAAGTAAACCTTACAAAGTCAAACCTGAAGCTACTCCCGGTTATATCTACCTCTACTCTGAAGATGGTATGTCTTCTCATACGCATACGGATAGCTAAAACTAATCATTATAAGATCTCATTCACTTCTGCTGGCGGGAAAGAAGCAAACCCATGACCGCTGAAGAGAACCTGGACTTGGTTATGGTACCAACAGATGGCCATTTCACTCCATACGAATACACCATTTCCGACGAGCCGACATCCAGGACCAACGGGCGTATATTCGTCCTGAAGTTCTCCTCCTCCTCTCAAAGATATTTATTCTGGATGCAATCGAAGCCGCAAGCGCGAAACGGCGACCCCAGTTGGTTTAGTCCTCGGGATTTAAAGATTGGTCAGATCGTCGATACGTTATTGCAAGGCGAAGAGGTCAACGTCGAAGAAGAAATCGCACAAGTCAGAGGCGCTGATGGAGGAGATGATGACCAGGACGAGACGATGGAGGATGTTGAAGGACATGGCCAGCCATCCGAGCACCATCGCGGGGGAAGTGGTGGGGCGGGGCCAGACGCTACGGGTGGAGATGTTAGAGAAGAAGGAGCCGGTGCACGCGAAGCTGGAGCTGATGGAGGACGAGCGTAGGTTAACCCTCTATCAAATAAACACCAAAAAAATACCTGAGCATTCGTGGCCGCGGCGTTTGGTACATTGGGAGGCGTGTCGACTTCGAACAATTCATGCTTTTGTACTTCTAGAAAGCTACATTGCAATTTAAATCTCAAGATTTTGAAGCTGTGTGTGTCCAAATTCAATGTGAACCTGGCGCTGACGATGCGATTAGTGCTGGTTCAGGACCAAGAGATGCTGCCGCAGTTGTCCAAAACTTCCTCAATTCGCTAAAGACCCCCGGAGGAGGAGGTATGCACCAACAACAATCACAAGGCAAGATGTACACGACTCTACCAGATCTTCTCCCAACCGCTGTTACCGTTCCGGCAATCGATTCCGCGACGTCTGCTCAAGTCGACAATCTGCTCAGTTATCTCCCACCCACAATCCTACTCCTTGCGCAAGAATCAGCATCCTCACTTTCAATGGCTGAAGCCAATGCGGAAACCTCCCAGGCAGCCATCGAAGCCCTCAGCTTAGAGCAGAAGAAATCAGTCCTGAAGCGTGTCCTGAGGAGTCCACAATTTCACCAGAGCTTAGGAAGTCTAACAATGGCAATTCGAGATGGCGGTCTGCCCAGTATCGCGGATGCTTTGGGCGTCAAACTGGCAAATAACGGACTAGTGCGTGGAGGAAGTGTCCCCCTTGGAGGTGGCGAGGCGGTTGAAGCTTTTGTGGAAGGTGTGAGGAAGACGGTTGAGAAGAAGTGAGGGTTGTTGCTTGAATGACTCGGGTTCGCTTTGAAGCTTGTAATGATTACTCTCCAACTGCCAGGCCTCCGCATAAAGTTGACTCCGTTGAGGAGAATCTGCAGAGCGGTATGCATTTCTTCATATATCGCTGATTGTGTAGCAATCAAATCGAACAACGTCACCCACCATCAGCCCTTAAAGCTTCGCGAAACGCGCTTGAATTCGACCATGACCTTCCTCATCTACTTACTTTTCAGAAGGAGTGCACAGAGTTGTGTGTATTCAATGCCATATTTCTGTCGCTATCGCTGGTCGCCATAGGTTTTAGCACAAAACACGACCCTTCCATCCATCCGCAAAATCCTCGCTTTCAGTCGCAAAATATCTTCCTATCCATGAGATAATCTAGGACTATATCCATATTCATAAAGATTTCGACATTCATTCACATACGCTATGCCGGTGGAGCGGGAGAATTTCCGGATCTGATACATTCAAGAAAGAGACCATGATAATATCATTCAATCACAAGGGAGTCATTAAAGAAGGAGGGTATCAATCCCATCGAAGAACACACTATTCTGAAGCATTATGTGTGCGAACTTGAGGATGGTTGCAAGGGATATGCTAAACTATCAGATTCACAATTAGAAGCCTTCAAACTTTTGCAACTCAAGCATATCTTTCAATTTAAATCCCCAATCTCGGTCAACCATGATAGAAAATGTAAAATTATCATTTACATCATCTTCTGTGCCACCTATAGAGGTAAGTGTATAAATACAAGTGTAACAAGACATTGAAATGAGCGGAGTCTGTGGCGAAAACTGACATATTCATTTCAACAAGATATAAAATCTCGTTAAGACACTTATCTGATGCAACAACTGTTGTGCTGTGGCCTTTGAGAATCATATCTAGTCCGTTTGCTGCGAACCGTCTACCTCCCTTGGGGACAAACCGGCACGCGATTGCAGGCCAAATGAACAAACGCGAGGCCTTCTGGACCAGCTGCTCGATTAACTCCTCTTCTGGGCTGATCATTACGAGGTTGTGCCTCAGTAAAGGTGAAATATCGTGTTCAACGACGAATTCCGACATGTCGTGTAAGACGAAGACGGACTAGGACCAATCCTCGAATGTCGACAAAAAGTTGCAGTACTTGTTTTATGTGACTTTTGCCCTCGCACTTGTCAATCGCATCGACCAAAATAATGAGTTCTCTCCACTCATCTCTTAGGACGCGCTGAACAGTGCCTTGATCTGCGGATACTGCCTTCAGAAGCAGGTCCTTAGGAGCGAGACAGAACACCAGCAGTATGGGTGAAAAACCCAAAAATCCAACTCAAGATGAAAGCCCGACCGGTCCTAGCAGCTCAACATCAAGCAGCTGTCAAGGTTAGTGTCCTGAGTTTTTCCATTTCATCATGAATGCTTGCTAGTAGCATCACAGATCCTTTTCAGATCAGCGACGATGAGTCGGAGACTGTGTCTCAAGTCAGTAATAGCGACCTTGATCCCGAATCCATCACACCTCATTTCCAAGCGTTTGGGCAACGGTGATGATGGATAGACTGTCGAGAAAACGGCTGGATTGGAGAAAGAACCAGGATTGACTTTGGAAGAGCAAGTAGTTGAAGCATCCTTAGCCAGATACCTACCTTCCCAAGGCTCCGCTTGGTCAAGGCGCCACAAAACGAGATCCAGAATCGAGTACACACCGAAATTAGCGGTAGCAGGCTGGAAGCGCCGTAAACTGTCTCTCTAAATGACACGATTCACGGCCATGAGGAGTTAGAGCGGGAGGAAAAAGAAGTAGCGGTGGAAAGGGGAGAAGTAGCGGCGGAAAGGGAGAAGTAGCGGTGGAAAGGGGAGAAGTAGCGGTGGAAAGGGGAGGCGTAGCGATGCGGCAGCAGAAGGAGCTCTCACTACAGACGGAAGAGCTAGGGTAGCTAGCGACGAGTGATGATGATCGGCAGACTTGATTAAGGTTCTCGTTGCGAACGAGCCCAAAGACGGGGAAGCCACCAAGGCTCTGCCAGCCACACAACCCAAGAGTCCTGAGATCGACAAGCACCGCTTTCGACTACGTGGGGTACGAGCTCAGCAGCTTGATAGACACCAGACAAAAACAACCTATTACCGAGTCGTATGTGAAGAACCTACAAACACATCATATCCTTGGTTCAATGAAGACGACGTATAAATATCAAGGCCTTGTGAACATAACCTCGAGACTTGGCTCTACAAGTGAATAATTTCCAAGTATGCGTTCTAGTCTGCACAAAGGCAGAAAAAGTTTGAGTATCTGGTCGATTTGCTAGATCTTGATCACAGCACATGGACGACTGAAGATCGATTAAACCTCACTCAGTCTCGGGTTGGTCGCTGAGCTTGTTGAAAGCGGGGTGCAAGACATCCCCACATGTCTTGATAGAATACGAAGTGATACACGCATGGCAGTATGTCGTAGTTCTAGCGCTCCAATCATCGGCACCAACTACGTCAGGTACGCCTCGGCTAGCTCCTTCGTCAACTCCGCTTCTCGGTACTTCATTGTGGCGTCAATAGTTGTACAGGCTTTTTAATCTTCCGAGTACTTATTGTCATATATAAGATAAGATGTGATCGTATCTGTTCTTTTGCTGTACAAACGCAAGTCTCACACATCAACATGTATCGTACCTTTGCTACCGTCCTTTGGCTAACAGTTCAATGTACAGCTGACTTGGTCATCAACCCGAAGAGTGCTGATACTGGATTGCTCTCTGATTCGGTGCCCATCGTTTTGGATGGATTTTTTAACAACAAAGCCTTTGGGCTGACACCCGGAGAAGCTGATTTCGACGGTATTCATTCAGGCTACCCAGCTCAGTACATCCCTCCTCAGGATCTGGTCCTGAATGGCGTTAGCTTTTTGTTTCCGCAATATAATGCTACAGGCTATGATAATGTATTGTCCGAAGGCCAGATACTGAAGCCGCCTCCTGGACGCTATGCTGCTGTGCATATGCTTGCTGCGGCAGAGCACACGGCTATTGCCTCTGGTTTCATCAATGCCTCCTACACAGACAACAGGAACACTTCGGATGCCATCATTGTTGATCCATTCTGGGATTGTTAGTCGTGAGCCGTGTGTGCCATCTAGGACAAACACTGATCTTTTTCCAATAGGGCCATATCCATTTGGCGGCGATCTTGTGTTCCCTTACTACCTTACAAACCAGAGCCTCGATTTCAATCGGTCCAATATATTTCACTTGAGCAATTGGTTAGATTCCACCCATAATCTCCTTAGCATTCAGCTCCCAAACGTGACTTTGGGTTCCAACAGTGGACCAGGTGGATCAGCCCAATCCACGCGACTTCACATATTTGCCATCTCTCTAATTCCGGCAAACGCTTCTGGTCTAGCCTTGGACGTTCAGTATGCTCGGTCGACTCAAAAATGGTTTGAAGGGACGAATAAAACTCAGATTGTGGAAGTGACTATCAACAATGTCGGAGACGAATGGCTCCTAGCAAATCACAGCGCTCGAGTTACTGTATCGGCTTCCGGTCTCACGACAGTCAAACCCGGCATCATCAATCGTTTGCAGCCCGGCGACTCTGCTATCATCCAAGTCGGCGTGATCAACACCCCTGGCACTGCCGCAGGCTCTTCGGGCGAAGCCGTGGTACAGATTGAAGGAAAGGGCATTGCAGTCGAGCATAAATTCAATGCAACATACGGCATTGCCACTTACGAACCGACGTTCGAATCGATCTATGAACATGAGCCCAGCCCGTGGTACGAGGATGCGAAATATGGTATCTTTATCCAGTAAGTTTAGGGTCCAATTTCCCGATCGGCATTTCAGGACTAACAATGAGATTCAGCTGGGGGGTGTATTCAGTGCCTGGATGGGGTAATGTAGGTAAAAACGAGTCCTATGGTAAGCAAACACTCTTTCCCCGTTCGCAAGATATGCCTAGCATATTTGGTATGAAGCTAATTAATGACAGCGGAGTGGTATTGGTATGACCTCAATCAAGGCCCTGGTACTTCTGGCGGATTTTATGAATATCATCTGAAGACATACGGACCGAACGTGACCTATGATGACTTCATTCAGAACTTCACTGCTGCTAACTATAACCCAAAAGATTGGGTGGACCTGTTTGCCGACTCTGGTGCCAACTACTTTGTCTCTGTGTCTAAGCATCATGATGGATACGCTATGTAAGCCCACTAGAGTCAGGTCTAGTTTCTAAGATGATTCTATACGCGAAAAATCGCATGCTAACCACCTTAGATTTGACCTGCCAGAGAAAGTGACGAAGCGAACTTCAGTCGCTCAATTTCCTCACAGAAATCTGCTTCAAGAGCTCTTCGATGCTGCCAAGAAATATCAACCACAAATTCATCGCGCAACATATTTCAGTCTGCCGGAGTGGTTCTCCCCAGCATACAAACCTTACGGGTTTGCCGCGTGGCCAGGTGGCAATGCAACGAACCCTTTCACCAACGAGACATTGCCGTATACTGGCTTTGTCGAAGTCGATGACTATGTAGTCGACGTCATTCTCCCAGAGATGCAGACACTCGCAGACATGGGTACTGAGTAAGTCTGGCCCTTGTCCTTTGCCACAACTTTCTAATCTATACAGGATCATGTGGTGTGACATTGGTGGGCCAAACCTGACGGCCGAATTCGCTGCCTCGTATTTCAACACGGCCGCACAGCAAGGCCGTCAGGTGCTTCTTAACAACCGTTGTGGCCTGCCTGGAGATTTTGACACGCCAGAGTATTCACGCTACAGCGCCATACCGGTAAGGAAATGGGAGAGCAATCTTGGTATGGATCCGTACAGTTACGGGTACAACCGAGCCACGCCTGACAGCGCATACCTATCTCCGCTCGGCATAATACAATCCTTGGTCGATATCGTCTCTAAGGGTGGCAACTTTCTTCTGGATGTCGGTCCACGAGCAGACGGGACAATCATTGCTGTTGAACAAAATAACTTGAGAGTCGCGGGTAAATGGATCAAGAGCCACGGAGAAGCCATCTTCGGCTCACGCTACTGGCATACTCCTCAAGAAGGCGAAGCTATCCGATACACACAGAAGGCGAATGCCTTTTATATCTTTTCCCTGTACCCACCAAATGGCACTTTAGTTCTGGATACGCCGATTCCTTATATACAGGGTGATCAGATCACCGTCCTAGGAGGAAACATGACTGGAACCGTGGTGGCGAGTCAAAAGGCAGATAATGGCAGCCTGGTCATTACAGTTCCAGACGACGTCAAAAACGCCGACGAATATACCTGGGTCTTCAAGATACCTTATAACGGAGAGGAGAACACAAACGGCACCGCGGGCGGCTCTACAATATCGGTCAGCAATGGGGCATGATTGGTCCAATCCGTATGCAGACGCCGCTCTTTGGCTGATATTTTAAACGAGAAGTTCTGGAGATAGGAGACTATAATCGCTGTATATAGCTAGCTGTCCAAGTAAGCATACTATAGCGTGCGGAACTTGGTCCGATCGAAGTCGGCAATATATTATCTTCTAATCGCGTAATGCTTATCCTAATATTGGAAGTAGTGAGATTTGATTTGAGGCAGGGCTGCCTCAAAGACTGTTCTACCACTACTAGTATTCCACGTTTTCCCCCGTCGAAATCTCC
The DNA here is from genome assembly GCA_026770245.1 of Clarireedia aff. paspali H2. Classification (NCBI taxonomy): domain Eukaryota; kingdom Fungi; phylum Ascomycota; class Leotiomycetes; order Helotiales; family Rutstroemiaceae; genus Clarireedia; species Clarireedia aff. paspali H2. The sequence continues at coordinate 59,010 of JAJCXA010000161.1, forward strand.
CGTGGACCGGCGGGTGAGCACCGGGCCAGTTGACCATAATAGATGTGTCCCATGTACAGTACATTCAACGTCCTAGACCTCTTCATGTGAGCAACATAATTGGACGGGACACGAATCCTCCTTATTCTGTCTAGGATCAATAAGATCATTTGTGCTTCACGACGAGAGACAGCGGAAATGAGGACGCCAGAGATGACAACCAACTAACCAACTAACCAACCATAGAGACAAAGCGATCATTCTCACTTCCTGATCAGATTTCATTACATAGCTCCCAGTTATTGTACACAAAGATCCGCCAGAGCTCTCTCTCTCTGACTCCCTTCCATCTGTAATCAAACATGTTTTTCCTCCCCGCACACCGATCAAAACCATTCCAACCCATGCATGCATTGATTGACAATCAAGATCAATTTATCGTCACGTCGCAACGTGGTAGAAAACCCTCTTTTCCTCAGACTCCTGTGAAAATATAACGAAACTACCTTAGAACCATACCAACCAACCATCCACACACATGATGTAGAAGCGTATTGTCAGACCTGCATACGTACGGAGTGAAGAAGCGAGCGAGAGAACGGGATCTGTCGCTGTCCTACCGATAATCACTTGGACGCAGATCAGGCCTGTGGAGATCCTTCGACCATCGGGGCAGCTTCCTATCACGCTCGAAGAGAAAACCGCAGTTATTGCAGAGAGTCTAAAGGGGAGACGTACGTTAGCACCATGATCAACGGGGACATTTTTTCAGGCGGATAAGCAAGAAATACTATACTTACTCGAGGCCCATACGGTCCATCCCTAACGCACCATACCGACGTCCCCCATACTTTGCAATGCGAGCACCTCCAATTAGTTCGTTCATAGTCCGTCAGACTGCCACCACCACCATACCCCGCGGTTCCACCAGTATCGGGTGTGCCTCTCCCACCTGGTGTCCCTGATCGGCCAACGGGGCTAAGACTTCTAAAGCGTCGTTTCTTTTTACTTCGTTCGCCACGACCCATTCGTTCTTCGGCAGGCGGTTCATCAAAGTACCCGCCTGTTTGCGGAAGACCACCAATCATTCCCGTAGTTGAGGAGAAACGCGCTGTCTCTCTCCGCATCCTTCTAATCTGCCTTTCCCTATCACCCTCACGTTTCTCAATCTCCTCTTTTGATAATATCTCGATCTTGGGCTCCCACTCGTCCGCCAAGTGCTCGTTATCGTATCTCCATCCTGCTTCGGCGCCATTCGCGGCATCATTAGCTATTTCTCCCCCATAGCCGCCTACTAGTCCTCCGCTTTCGCACGCTTCCTTCTTTAGCCGCAATACCGCTTCGTAAATGGCATGTGTCATAGCTGGCACCCATTCCGCAGGAAGACCAAGGTCCGCGCAAGTTTGCTTTGCAAATATTTCGGCCGTTCCCGGGGGATGTAAAAGTGACCATTCGAACTTGTCTTGATATAGATGATTTGATAGATTGATGTTCAAGTTTATGATACATCGATACATATCATCGGGATTGTATTCATCGGCTTCGGGTGGTATTGAGGACGCAGTAGCAGTGATATCTTGCGATGGAGCATTCGGCACTCTCGCAGGTGTAGAAAGGCCGTTCGAGAAATTCATGCCATTTCGCATAGGTGTAGCATTCCCACTTGCAGCTGGCGTCGATGATGTGTCTCGGGATAATGGTCCCTGCTTTATTGTGGTTACAGTGCCATTCGCAGTTGCACTTTGTTGTGAATGAAATAATGGATGAAGGGCGACTCCCGCATATTCTTCGAGCTGCGTGCGGATCTGTTTGCTGATCTCAGTCGCAATTTGCGCTCTGTTCGGTAAGTCCAGGTCTTGTACCATGGTTTGCGCAAACTGATCGGTAGTTGTTAATGTTTCATGCAAGTTCCATAAAAAGATGTCTTTCAGCCGGTAAGGAACAGTAGTTTCCTGCGTTCTGTATACTGGTAGAGATGTGTCTATCGTTGGGTATGAAATCCCGGTCGGGACTGGGAGGGGTGCTGGAGGTGTAAACGCAGGTATGTCGACATCAATTCGGATTGGTATCAACGTTAGAGGCAATGCGGTCTGCGCATAATTTTGCATATCCGGTTTTGAAGATCTGGATTTGCCCATCCAATCTCTCCAAATGCCCTGCACTTCTACTGGGCCTGTAGCTTCTTTGCCAACTTTTTCCGCGGGGTCCTGCTTCGCTAGTCCACTCTCATCCCTTCTCAAGCTTCGCAAGCCAGTCGGCCGCCTCCTCCCATCTTCCTCATCATCTTCGTAGTCATCATATCCATCCTCTGCATAATTTATCGCCGTCGTCCCTCTTTTCGTAGTCCTAGACAGAGGCGCAGCGATAGCAGTTGCGGGTTGTATTACTGGCGTAAGTAACGAATTCGCATACGTGCGCAATCGAGGCGCATAGCTAGAAATGAAGGACTGGGGCGGGCTGCGAGCTGTCATTTTGAGCCTACGTTGTTGATGATAATCTGAGCAGCTAGGTTAAGCAAAAGAACTGAGATTGCGCCGAACGGCGTTGTCGATTGCACACAACTTTTGGAGTCTTTCTCACAACAAATTGCAGAATAGCGCGTTCATTGCCGTCAAGACTGCGCAGAGGTGAGCAATAGCAGTCTCAATAAAATGCAGGTTCAATTCGAAGGACGCGTCTTTCACACAGCTGTCAACCAAATTGTGAGTGATTCTCGCGATTCCTTAGAGCCTTTAATTTAAGGTTACCTCTAGTCCATACTAAGTTAGCGCACAATTTCTACGCTTTACGCCGTTCAGTGCTTGATGCCCTGTCGCGGCTTTTTAAGGGTCCGGGTCTGCACCTGAATTGGGTTCACGTTGATAAATAAATACTAACACTTTCTAGAGTGGTCGATAGCGAATTGAAGTAAATCTGACTTGAATTTCAAGTTCTGTGAACTTCACATACAATTTTGTTCCGAAATAGCTTTCTATTTTATTCCCTTTTTGTTCCTTTTGTCCATTTTATCTCCCCGTCATGTCATCCATACTCTTCCGCTCTCGCATTCATTCAATATCTTTTTGTTTGTCCGCCCACAAATTGAACGCCTCTTGCGCCGCACCAAATCAATATACAAACTTGCGTGTAAAATATGTTCAATAGCTTTGAAATTATATCTGATCCACCCCTTTGCAACCGGAGTGTTTTTGTACAGCATTTAACCTGCTGTAGTTAAGACGTAACTTGTAACAGCACTCATCCTCTCACTCGTCAACTTCATACCAATCTTCAAGAGCTCCTTCGCTACCTCGGGCTCCTCTTTTTGTAACTCAAGCCAATGCTCCCTATCCATAAGCCAGGCTACACAGTCTCTTTCTGCCTGAACTGATGCCGTACGAAGGGTTTCTGAAAAGAATGGTAATTCGCCACAAGTTGTCCCCGCGACGATGGATTCGAAGTAGCGCCCTTGCGGTAGCTCATAGTCTGCACGTAGAATACCCTCTTCTAAGAGATAGAAACCATTGGCTTCGTCGCCGCGACGGTAAAGAATGGTGCCGGCAGGGTAGGTTTTACGTGTAAAGAAGGGGACCGCGCGAAACCAGAAATCTTCATTTTTGTCAGTGAGGTCTTGAAAGGTTTGGAGGATAAGTCGAAGTGGTTCTTTGAAATTAGAGTATTTATGGTCTGTGGCAGTCTCCTCCAGCGCGTTAGTAGCTGAACGGAACAATTGGTTGCGGCGTGGTGAGCTGAATTGGGCGTCGAATGAATGTGAAAATGACCTGCGGCGACCACGATTCGACGGAACCTCCAGCTGTGCAGTCGAGACATGGCGAGAAGTGCGAGCTTCTTGTCTCGCATAAAACGTCTTCAATAGCTCGTTTTCGCAACTCTCAAGTGCGGAATTGAGGTCAGGGAATAGGTTGACCTCGTCGCCCTCCTGACCCAATCCAACTGCCCTTAGACTTTGGCCTAAGGGGCATTCTGGATCCACGCCACTAAGGGCCAATGTAACGCCCTTCTTGCTAAACACCCTGTTTAGGCGGTTAAATGCTTCGGCAGCGGAGTAATCAATTCCTGTAACATGATACAGATCAAATATTAAAAAGCGTATCGGCCTCTCGTAGAATGCTTCATCCTCAATCAATGCACGAATGCGTTCTTCAACACTGACGATAGTACCAAAGAAGAGGTACCCTGCCAGTTTAGTCACATGAATTTGTTGACCAACATCCTTTAGGTATCGAGTCTGGACGGCATTTCTACGAACAGTGGATCCAGCAATCTCACCAGAGTAAGATGCCCGTACTGCCGGCACTCTTGAAGCTAGAAAATGGTTAGCGCCTCTGAAAGAACCATCATAGAAATATGACACTTACTTTGCACGACTAGAGATATGAATGCAAGGCCAATGCCAAGGAAAATCCCAACAACGAAATCATATATACCCATGACAAGAACAATTGCGATGACCTTTGATTATTAGTTCACGGTAAAGCATCGAGGAATTTATCCCACTTACGGTTAGATATTCAAGAAGCTTGAGCTTTTTCCTTGGCTCCCATACTGCTTCCTGCAAAAGCTCGAAGCCTAAAACAAAGATAAGAACGCCAACCATCATAATAGGAATGAACCCAATCAACACAGGTCCTACTATCATGATACCCACTGTAGCAAAAGCTAACATAAACCCAGCAAGACGACTTGTCCCACCAGACCGTATGAAGATCACACTATTGGTGTACACTAGATAGTTCTGGATACTTCCCACGAAACCTGAGATTACATTAGAGAGACCATGGGCAATGAGCTCTCGATCCAGGTTCAAATTGTCCTCGCCAATGGCAATAGCAAGAGCTGGGACATTGATTGGGACATGGAGAACACCGAAGAACGTAAGAGCAAACATTGCAGGAATTGTCTCTGCTATAGCACCCCAGTGAACGAGTTTGAAATCTGTCATCACGATTAGTCGTAGAACATTAGCTGGGAAACAATAAAAGACTATACATACCATATAAAGTATAAAAATACCACCAGGGTTCACCAGCATCGGGACCCTCGAAGATCCAGCCGGTTTGTCGAAGATTGGGCAACTGTAGTTCATCTAACGATGCTACAAAGAAATAGAAGACAGCCGGAATAATCATGATGAATCCCGGCAAATAATACTTGGAATACTGGGAAGGGACTCTGCTTTGAGACCAGGAGACGAAGAGTGCCAGTGCGAACGGAATGATCCATAGGGCAACAGTATCAGCCTCGAACATCTTGCGCAAGGTCGTCAAATCATAGTTCAGACTTCCGTCAAGGCGCGCTGGTATAGACATTAGCTTATGCATCCAGGAGGTCTTGCTTGTGGGGTACTTACCAGTAACCTCAAAGCCTGTCGCAATCAAAAACCAGCCGACCCCACCTATACACCCAATAAGTATGTGTCTAGGAATAAACCCAACGATGTAGCCGAATCTGCAAGCACCCATGATGAAAAAGACAATTCCTGTAAGAATGGAGCTGATTGCATATGACGTGATAGTAGTGGCAATGACGGCTTGGGGATTTTCTTCGCCTAACCTCTCCATTATCGTGAACGCCATTTTATGGAAGAATGGTACCACTTCTATCATTTCTGAGCCTAAGCCTCCCTTAAAAACACTCGCACCACCTGAGTACACCAATTGTGAAACGATACAGCTCACATAGAACATCGATATACCAGCAGATCCTAGCTTTTCAAAAATCGGTTGACCTAGAGGAAATAATATCTGAGGAAAAGATCAATTAGCATTCGGTAAGGGTTGCAATGTTGGCTTGATGCAGGGAGGAGTCCTAGAAGGACGACACCGGATAGTGCGTATCCAAATTGACAAGAAACACTGCACATACCATTCCATATGATAATGCGTCCAAAATGTTAAGTAGCAGACCAAGTACAACAGCGGGTAGACAATTTGCTGGCGTCACAACACAACTGTGCCAAACTGCTTTCCTATCCCACTGCTTTGGGTTGATAGCAGTTTGGACGACGTGGCTACCTCTTTCTTTCGTCGTACGAAAGACATCCCGTATCTTTGGCCATGACTGTGTCCTTTTCGTGTGTTGACTTTCGAGATCTTCCCCATGAATCCAATCAGGATGAGAAAGCCGATGTTCCGGGCCCTTAGATATCAGAGGGGTGCGCTCTGTTGAATCCATCTTAACGCCTTGCGAGGTAATAATTAGACGGCCGTTGGCGCCGTCAACTTCCGTAGATCCATAACCGGTATTTCCGTTATGGGGTGTTCCACCATTGTTCGGCGGTGATGTGCTTGGAGGTGACATTCTAAGCATATTCGCAATCTCTGATGTTCCCTGCGATATGCTGCTCAATTGAGCATCGTCCTCGTCTGGCGTTACCGGCTCAGATACTTCATGTATAGTCTCGTGCCGTGAACGTTCGAGTTCGCGACTAGGTTCGTCTTCCAAGACATTGAAGTATGATTCGAGTTGCATCTGGGTTGTGCGTGGTCGGATGGGAGAGTGTGGTTCGGGTGACGAATCTCTGAGAGCGTATGACGCAAGCTCCGCTGTATCCTCTCTAACACTGCGGGCATACTGTGCGCTATCCACCGGTGCTACAGTCAATTTCCAATTAGACTATAGAGCTCCTAAATATGATTTGATGTGTCTACTTACCCAATTCACCACGATAGGAGAGATGAACGAAGGAACGTGTTGGCTCCCTCTGTTGGGAAGTACTGGCAGGGTGTGAGGTAGAGGTCAAGGTCTGCTGTCCTGGCTGGGTGCGAAGTGAAGAGTGATCAAAGGTATAAGTACCATCTTGCATTCCGGGAGAGCGAGGTATCAGACGCGGACTCGTATAGGACGAGGCAGAATCGGCGCGACGCCGAGAGGATGAGGGGAAAGACATAACTCCACCCACATACAACCAATTCCTGGCTCGGAGATTATCTGCTTCGAACTCGCGCAAAACGCAAGCAGGACGGCCACAGTAGATTTACAGCTGAAAAGGCACCGAAGCACAACACCGAGTTCGACAAAACAAATTACAATGTCTAGATAAGCTTCGTTACTAGTTTCTATTAGCTTGACGGGACCACCCACAAACAACCAGCGCCAGGCCGAAATGTCTCCAGTAGGGATTGCCTTGAAGGGAGTCAATTGCCCGGTGGAGACCTCGAGGAAGCTCGTGCTGAGTAGGTACTTGTCGAACTTGTATATCGGGGATTCCGGCGCTCCAGATCTGCACAAAGTATTGCACAAGAGTATCCGTATGGGGGCTTTTATGGATCGTATATTTTGCAAGGCAGTGCAGTATGCAAGTGATAGAATGTAAGATTACATAGAATGGAATCAGAAGAGCAATTAGGCAGAATCCAAGAAAAGAGAAAGACGAAATGCTACATGTAGGTAACTAAGTGAAGGTTGCGTGCTAAGGAAAGTTTTGGTACAAAAGTTACTTGTAGAAGATTCTGAAGAAAAAGAATTGTCCGAATGCGTTGCCGACGATGATCCAGATTTTTGCTAACTACGAAGTAGACCAGGCCGGAAGCCGTTTTTCCCTGCCGCAATGCGACCATTCATGCATGCCAGGGTTCCCCACCCATTTTGTCAGAACATTAAAGGAGAAACGGACGTTACGGTATAGCCGCACAGACCCCATGCCAACGCCTCTCGCCTTTCACGGCTTTTCTAGAACCTTGCTGGCGATGGATAATCAATCGTATGTGCTTTTGGTGTGGTACGGCATTGGACGTCGTATGAGTTGATGAGGGGACAGGAGGGGGACACGAGCGTGACTCTGCAAAGGGTCCAGAAATTGGTATGAATTCATCACCAATCATACGGAGATTCTGAGTAACATGATATGCTGCGTTTAACTTTGGTGTGCCCAAAATGCCAACATCGCATTGGAAGAACAATCGAGGATGTCGGAATGTTCATGCTGTGTTCATACAAAGTACAATCCACTGTCGTTTGGAACATGGAAACCGTATCCTATTCAATTGACATGTGATGTGAAGGACATGTGACGTGAAATTCCACGAACGCCACAGCATGCGCCAAGAACGTCCACCTGGAAATTGCATATGAGGTACAGCGGATTGCCATGTTTGCGCGACCCTGATACATGTTTCCGGTATTTCAGAAAAGTCACCGCAGTCGCAGCCTAGAGAGCTGGGGCATAGCATACTAAGATATATATCGCGCACCCTAAGAGATCATGTTTGACGTACAGATGATCATATGGGTCAGTCGTTGAGCGCTTTATGGCCAACACCATGCACATAGAAGTACAATCCTACTTTACTCATTATTTTGTTAGGTAAGTACGTACAACCTAGAACTGTACATGCTGGATCCGCCCACTACTGTACTGTATGTAGTTGCACTGACGAATCATCATCCTGTACCCACCTTCCCCTCATGAGCCTCGTCATAACCAATTGGATTGCTTCTCCGATCTCGAAATATCGAAAGACTCTGAACCCACACTTCCCAGAAAGTCTGACAATTGGAGGAGCTCCTCGCTCCGACTACCCCGCCCCTTTTCCGCATCCTATGCACGAAAAGAAAGCTCACTCGACATTGTTGTCCTGTACCTCACCTGATCGTATACCATGATACCTAGTTTAGCAGTGCTGAATTCGTATAGTAATAGGTACAACCAAGCATGACCACTACAGGCTTGCATAAGCCCCGGTAAAACTATCACACCGTACTTCAGAGCTCGATCATTCTTAATGCGTTTGAGCGTTGTGATCAAACGATTTCTCTGGCAGCTCCAACAAGGAACTTTTCTGTGCCTGGCTCATTTTCTGGCACAGGAAGTTGATATAAGTTTCCGAACCGTGGACTCTCATGAAGCAGACAGCTGTTTCCTTGCCCAATTGCCTCACCGCAGTCAACGTCCAGGGATTTACTCCCCAGGCCCCTTTATCCTGTTTCTGCCGTAGATCGTATTCCAGTTGAGTAATTTGTCGTGCGATCAATACCATCCGATCTTCGGCCTTCAGCTCAATTTTTGGAGGTAGCCCTGCGCGATCAAGCGCTCAACGTCCCCCTGTCTAACATAAAACTGCGAGTTCTTGGTAAGGTTGATGGCACTACATGATTCAATGAGTAAACGCAATTCCGATTGGTGTGCCTCACCTACCCGTATTCTGTTTGAATTTCACCAGCATCTTTTAATACCCGGACATCGATGAAGAGATCTCGTGGTGGTTCAAGGCTCCCCGTCAAATCAATGTCTGTCCAATGTCCTTTAAATGCAGCGAGTAAATCACTATACTGCCTCACATATTCCTCCTCTTCCGGGCTTAGACTACTGGTGTTCCCATCTCCACTTCCTAATTCAGTCCCTCCGAGGGGCCCCTCATTGGGAGCCCGTCGTTGCTGCGCAGATAGATCCAATACATCGTGCCCACTCCATACCATTTCTTCGAGTTTGTCTGTACGTGTGCGGTGGTATGCGAGAAGACACCGCTTGTTTCTTCGCATACAGAGATGATCAACAAGGAGAGTGCATACGGTCGCTGGGTCGCTGGATGGGTCTAAAGAGCTGCCGTGTGTAGTATTGTAGGATTGCAAAAGATTTGCAACATCTCTATCTAATTCCCTCACTTCCCTGGTAACAGCTCGTACCATTTCAGTCTGGTATGGAGGGAGGTGCTCGAGTTTTTGGGTTCGTTTGGCATGTTGGACCTGCAAGAAGATGATTAGAGCAATCGAACCGTCAGTAGACAATGTCATACCTGGGTAGTCTTACCAATTTATTCCCTATATCGCCATACATAATGAGATGTTCGTCAAGGGTCGTCGATATCTCAAATATACCCCTCCTGCTGCGATTTAGGAGAGATGTCGCGTCGAAAGGAACTGGCGCGATTTTAAGTGGGGCGCCTACGATAAAATTAGAGGAAGATTGGTGAACGTGAGCTAAACAACCTTACCTCCTTAGAACTAACTCCTTAGTTCTATGGATTACTCAGTACATCGACTTCCAACAGCTAGATACAGGAGTACTTGTTTTCAATGCCCAACCCCGATTATGGTGGAGGTGGAAAACCTATTGCCTTTTTATTTGACATGTACGAAGTATTGCATCTAAGTCCCATTGCATCGGTTTCATTGGGCAGGTGTCAGTCACAGCTTTCAGTAATACTGTAGGTTACAATGCCACCCTACCCTACGAAGGCAACGTGCATGAAACAATGTCTTTGTCGAGCCGTTTGTTTCTCATCGCGCAATCCATAAAGACGCAATACTCAGCCTATATGAACACATTCACTCAGAGCAACAGGGCGCAGTGATCTCTGCTACAAAGATATCTATAGCAAGACATCCGAACTTTGCAGAATCTCACCAGCTTGATGTCATGCCCCTCCATGAGTCCCACGATGATTTCAAAACTCGAATCAAATTAACGATATCTGCAGAACTCCTAGGAATCTACCTGGAGCACTCTCGATAACATTATATACGATCATGGAAGGATACAGTACCGCCGCTTTACATTATCGGCTCCAGAAAAAAAGCACACAACAAAACTCCTCTTTCCTAACTGCAATATATCGTGTTAAACATGTACAGGACATCCTTATGCGGTACTCGACTGTCTAAGGCGTCTTCATTCTCCCACTGTCTTCATCCAATCGTCAAACTGCTGACTATTATCGAAAGCCCCCATATCCTGCCATCCGTCATGATTACCTTGCAAAACGCCCATGTGTGGGTCATGGATCTGCGACCTGTCCGTCTGTTGTTCTGGTCCGAGATACGACAGGTGAGGGTCTAATTCCCGACCGTTCATTCCATATGGAGCTTGGTATAATGCATGCTCTGCCTCATGAGGGCTATCAAAATACATCCCAGGGTGCGACTCGGAGAAGTTAGAACCTTGATACCCTTGATCGTGAGCCATCAGGGACGGATCTATCCTAGGCTCCGGCGCTGGTGATCCATGGTAGCGCTGCTGTGGATGCATTATATCAGATTCCGGCCCCACAGGGATACTGACTTGGTACGAATGCGCTCCTGATGCGGCTGTCTTCTGCATCATAACATCCCCAACGCCTGCGACCAAATGATTCTGGTTCTGCCGAATGTTCGGTTGATAGTACTGCCCACTTTGGATGTCTGCTTGGCTATACTGAGATGGATGGGGACTCCCCATATTGACGACATGGTATGGCGAATTATTATAGCCATTATAACCTGATTCCATAGAATGCTCCCTTGACGAATACTGGTACGCGGATCGTCTTGTGGGATAAACTACGGGTTGTTGTTGCACTTGTCGTGATGCAGAAGTTCTAGATTTCTTCGTTACTCTCGAGCGACCCTCCTGCCAATCAAAATCGGTCAAGTCGGACACATCAGACTCGATGTCTTCGGACATCTTTCTCTTATTAGAGGTTTTGCTGGAACCTGGTTTGGTGGGAGAGAACTTGTATCCTGGGTGTGCATTTTGATGATTGATGCGCTCAAGCCTAGCCAGTTCAGTATATTTCTCCCTGATCTCGTCGGGTTCCAGTGGCCAGCTATCTCCGCAAACTTGAGATACTACTTGATGGTTGTTCCCCAAACACCAATGCTTCGCTCGGTTCTGATACGCTTTGCGGTAAAGCATGAACGAATTCATCGGTCGCTTCACCTTCCCTTGGCTCTTGCCTTCCTCTACCTCCCGTCGTCGTTCTTCTACCGATCTATTCACATATGTCTCCACATCGATAACGGGAACCTGGTCTATATCCTTCGTCAATTCACTCAATGGCTTCTCAATTCTGGCCACCTTCTTTTCAGCCTTGACCTTCTCTTTCTTCACTTTTTTCGGTTTTGGTACCTTCTCTGCGCGAGACTGTCCCTCGGGCATGGGCCTCAAGGTATGATGAACACTTCTATGAAGCGCCAGTCCGCTTCGCGTCGTTAGCACGTCGGATCCAGGTGTAGGAGGCGATGTCCCCGGGGTGCTGTATTGTTCCCCATATATCGGCGCATGGAAGTCGTTATATTCCTACTTCTACATCAGTCATGCAAAAAGTCACATTTCTTTTTCAACCTACATATTGTATCCCCAATGTGGAGTCCTGATACTGGTGCGGGTACGGTAAACTAATTTGTTGGTGTGGACGTAGGTATAGCTCGTCGTGCGTAACGTTAGGCGAGCTGTAGCTTGATTGGAGATGCATTCCCCCGTCTTGTTCGTACTTCGATGGTGGATAGGAAGTATTGGAGTTGTGCGCTACTAGCTGCTGGATATCTTGTTTGTACATGTCACTGTTTCTTGATGGTGGTGGAGAAAGCGGCATGACTAATAGCGATGTAGGATCGTGTAAGGTGAATGATTGGAATGGTTATGACTAGGCCTGTTGGTCTCTTTCTCTGAGCCTTTCTGCTTCTGATAATGAGTCTTGAAGGGTTTTGTAGCGCTTAGGCGTGTTGTCCAGCCGGGTACGAAAGGGTAGACCGATAATCCTTGACACTTGAGACGGTGAAAATTGACTTGATTTCTCTATTCGTATCTCACAGCTCTAGCAATAGTTTGCTTTGTATTTGTTGAATTTCAAGTATTGAAATTGTTTTTGCGAAGTCGCTATTGTTTGTTTGGGTAGGTTCTGTAGCCTCGCTAGCGGTGTCGGAGAGCTGTTTGTCAAGGAATACTTCTTTTTTGAGAAGCTCTGGAAATCTCAAGGGAGTTTCTAGGCATCCAGTGGACGTTGCTGGAGATTCGGTGTTGATGGTTGGATCGAAAAACAATTTAGAATGAAACGATACAATGATCGATTGTTGCTACCTCAGTTCGCTGGGTGTAGGACCGTGCAAAGTCGAAGGGGTTTACGATAACTTGCAGACTCTTTATCCCCTAGGCCTCAAGATGTGTTGTCCTGGAAGCGAAGTAGCAATTGAACGTTCGCCTGGTCCCGAAGATAATCGTCGCCGGCGATACTCTCAATGCTCATGGACTGCTCTCCACCTGGTCGTTATTTCCTTTGTTTGGTGATGCGCTGAGCGGCGGTGGGTGTAGTAAGCATACCAAGCAACGGGGCAGCAAAAATCCTACGCTGTGACAACCTTTGTTCAGAAGTTTGGGATAAAAGAAAGGAATCGAGCATCTTTATGTATTCTTTAGGGTGACTGCGTTCAATACTAGCGGACTGAAATGGGCGGTATACCAGGAGACGTTTTCGGCCAATCACTGTTTTCAATCATTTCCGTATTTACGGTATAGGGATTCACCTCTACCTTCTATACTAGCAGTCTCTACGGGTGTTAAATGTAGCAAGTTTTCCTCAATCGGAGCGACAAATTTTAAAAAAAGCAAAAAGGCAAGCTTAAAGACAGTAAGTGCTGTCTTCAATATTATATTATGGCTTATCTTCTCAAATGTTACCTGAGGTCGTGCCCCACTGTCTGTCTTGGCCAGTTCAGCCCTGTCCCCAAGATCACAAAAGATCGTCGAAGCTAATATGGTGTTGCTGTCAAGCGCGGGCGCAAGAACTGTCTCAATTTTCTACGGACTGATTCATTTCCCCCGCCAGTTCGCATTACGCATAATATCTCTGCAACGTCGATGCGAAAAAAGACAGAATCTCGGGGTTCTCAAATCTAGGCCATCGTACTATTTGAACCCAGGAATGTTGACTAGGAAACATTTGGGACTGCTCAAACTGCCGTTTTGGGACACTGGAATGTTTTCAACCGTCCGATTCTTTATTCTTGCTGGGATTTATCCGCGCGTTTGGCGAGTATCTTTTTCCGTACTACATTAATTCAACCAATCAGCCGAGCAAGAAATTAATCTCTTTGATATCTATCGTTGGCATGGTTTCCACATGAGGAGAAGGTAAGAATATTCCGGGACTGCCAAGGAAGTCTCCTCTAGAAGTTCTAAGTAGTTTGGTCAACCAATCATGCACGTGCCCAATGCAATGCTGCACGCGCCACATTACCGAAGTGCGCAGTCCCTAAGGTCTAGGAAGCGTATTTGTGTCGCTCATCATCCCTGTGTTTGTGCAAAATGCTTACACTGGTTGTCTCGTTCCTCAAGCTTCTTATACATAATATATCCCCTGATCCTAGAGTGTCTCGAGCCCAGCGGCACATGTAGCAAGCGAGCCCAGTCTCGTCTCTCACATAGAAATGGAATGCGTGGATTTCGCAATTATTCCTTCTATATAGGCACATACTCACTACAGACCAATCACTATTGTGCACCTTTATTCGTGCTCTCCACTCTTTGTAACGGGGAGGAAAACTTGGATGTAGCACGATATCCCTCCTACTGTAATATGTTTTTGGTGTTCCCAACTCATTCAAACACATATGCATCTTGCTGTGTTTCATATCGCATCTATTCGCCGTAGACTCACCGTCTTTTTGTTTGTTTGGCTGCACATGGTGCCGGGAAATGCAAGAAATTTGACCGCCTATCCCGAATATCTCAACTTGCCACAACTCCTCTACGACACCGAGTTGAGAAAAAAGCACGGAGTGTAGAAAATACATCCATCCATCTCAATAAAACGCCCGCGTACATTCGTCAGATAAAGAGAACCTCAATGTTTTGTTCTTCGGCCTTCTCCGTCAGTCTAGTTCGACTAGGTGGGTTTCAAACAAAGGGGGTTTGTCGAATTCATGACTTGATCACAACAACAATTGTGCTCGACATACATACACAAATGGTCGAGATGGGGATGAGTAATAATAGGTTGAGAGAATTCTTCCTTTTCTTTTCTTTTTTGGTTGACGAGCGAATACCGAGTTGACAGTCTTCATGTAAATTTGAAGGTCCAGGACCGCGAAATTTATATTTTTTGGCCTAGTGCGAAAGGTAGTATCCTCTTAGATGCTGTAAGCGATTTCTCCGCCTTATTTTTGATGAGAAGGCGTGTACAAAGGGACTTGAGGGAGAAGGCAAAAATGAAACTGTACTAAGAATAGTGGCAGGTAATGAAAGGAGGGTAGCATCTCTAGAGAAGTTTTTATTTTTATTTTTTATTTTTATTTATTTTTTTGGGTTGGGTGGGGGGAAGCTTTTACTTCCTCGTGCTGTTGGCTTGTCCCAATTTGCACTGACCAGAAAGTCGAGGGTGTGACGAGAGTTCTTGTTCCTGTGTAAGGTCAGTTTCCGGTGCTTGCAGCCAGAAAATGCTTTCCTTATCATGGATCGTCCACACTGGGATGTCGCCTACAAGAAAATAAAGGACTGGGGGGGGGGGGGGGGGGTTATCGCAGTAGAAAGGAGATAAGTAGGTTTTTGAGCATGCGTCGGGGGTGGAGAGAGACTGGATGGACTGGATGCTTTTTGGCATGGGCATGCATAAGTTAGAGGTAGAGAATTTCCCTGACTTACTGCATGCATGCACATGCAAGAAAGTTACGGCCCAAAAGCTACAGTAGAGGAGCAGCACGTTCGTTCATGAAGGAGTAGAAAAGTATTTGTGATATCGCTTCATTTATTCATAAGATTCGACACAATAAACTCGGTTTAGTTACAGTAGTCCTTTCATCCTAAATTCCCACAAAACCAACCGTCTCCGATAAGAGAACCTTTTCCTCGGACCTAAACGATGCAATTTTTGGACCCGGAAATCAGGCATATGGGAAGTTGTCCTGCTTGTTTGTTGGAATCTCCGAACGGGTCGTTGTTTTTTTTTTTTTTTTTGGTCGACTGCTTGTCGGTCTGATATATCTATCTGATTTTTGGGATGGTGGTGTTGAATAGATAGATGTCATGAAATATGAAGGAATAAAAAATAAAGGGATGTGGTCTGGAGTCCTCCCCCCCACTCTTTCTTCCGTTCCTCTTCCTAAAATTGATGATATACTCGTTCTGTTCTCTCGAGGTTCGCCCTCCCCTACATATACCTAAACCCTCGACTCAAGCCAGCTCCCCGGCCCGCCCACGCCACAGCTAACACGCCAACACCATTGAACCCATACCCATATTCAAACCCATGCCAGCACAGGTCCTTGCATCCATGCTCATTCTCCTGCGCTTCTCTTTCCGCAGTGGTCTTTCCACCATCACCCACTCGTCATTATCATCTTCCTCTTCTGGAGTTGCTTCTGTTTCTCTCTTTCGTTTCCCAGGAGAGCCATCTTGTTTTCTGATGTTGGTTTTGTTGTTCTCGGTTGTATGGCTATCAAGCAAATTTGGGTTGTTAGTAATGCTGAATAGGTTGAGGCCCGTGGCGGGGAATGTACAGGGTGCTGGGTGAAAGACTGGTTTTGCTCTTTGAGGAAAGGCTGATGGGAGGGTTTGTAGTGCTCGTGATTTCCGGGGAGAGGAGTGTTGGAGAGCTTTTGATGATGAGAATCGAGAGCGGGAGAAAGAGCGAGATCGTGATGCTGCTAAGGCGCGCTTGATTTCGAGAAGACAGGCAGCGTCGAACATGGTTTCCGGAAGGGGTACGGTTGAGGATGTTTTGTTTGCTGTCATACATATCTTTGTATCCATGGGGAGATTTTGAAGGCTTTGGTCTTGTTGATGAGCTGATAGAGTCGGCGTGTTATTGGTTGTCAAGGTTGTAGTATTCGTCGCTGTAATGACAGACATAGGAGTGATCTGCGTATGGTGTTTAGATTTCAGGAGTTGCATATCCACGGAATCCAGCATATGCAACTCATGATCTCCATCAATTTCAGTAGTCTTGTGGCTCGAATTCTCCTCGCGCAAGAGAGTGCGTGAATCTTCGCATATTTCAGCAGAACATCCATCGTCTCTCAATCCATCACGATCCAGACGTCTCATTTCCACAAACGCAAGATCATCACCCAATCTTCTTGACTCTCCTAAACCTTCATCAAGCTCCGCAAAGCTATCGCAACAATTGCTGCCATGCTGAGAATGAGCACACAAATCCATTACATCTCCATCCAACTGCGCAGAAGAAAGGCCTCCTCCCAACTCCCGACGAACTCCAGTCCTCGGCCGAATAACCTCCGGCATATTCTCCTCCATATAACCTTCCGCCTCCGCCTCCGCCTCCGCCTCCGCCTCCGCCTCCGCCTCCGCAACCACCGAAACCTCCACAAACACCTCCGCATCCCTCGTTTCAACCGCCCTTCCCACTTCACACCTCCCACTCCTTAAGAAACCCATCCTATGATCCCCCATAAAAACACCCTTCACCAAGCGCACACCTCCATCCAGCCAATTCCACACCGTCGTCCATGGATTTACCTCAATACCATGATCGACGTCAAAATCATCTCTCACACAACCATCACGAGCAAAATCCACACCACCATCGTCATCTTCAGAAGAAGAAGTATTATCCACATCGCGCGACGAAGCGCACGAAGCCGCGATGTTATTCTCTGCACAGCTAATCATGTGGCCGTCTCTGATGGCAGAGAACCCCGAGAGCGGATCTGCGTTAGGGAATTCCAAGGTGCCGTTAGGAGCGCTGTTGGGGACGTATATGTGGCACATTGGTCCGGGTTTTGGGGAGAGACCGAGTTTGAGACGGAGACTAGGGAGAAATCCGTACATTTTGGAAGTGGCTGTGGTTGGTTAATGGATGAATGGATGAATGGAGGTAGATGGATGGATGTGGATGGATGTGGATGGATGTGGATGGATGTGGATGGATGTGGATGGATGTGGAT
>JAJCXA010000162.1:0-76519 GCA_026770245.1 Clarireedia aff. paspali H2
CCTCCTCTTTCCTCCTCTTTCCTCCTCTTTCCTCCTCTTTCCTCCTCTTTCCTCCTCTTTCCTCCCCTCTCCATCTCCACTTCCTCTCCACTTCCTCTTCCTCTCCCACTGATCTCAAACAAAATAGCGCACACCCGCCCCCGAGTATCTCTAACAGGACGGTGTTCGCAAATAGATGCTCATTCACCTACCCACCCACTCACTTCACCCCCCTAAGCACTGGCTCACAAACTTACTCGACTGGTCACTTCACTCATCTACCTAGTCAATGCTGAACTATCTTCAAAACAAAACAAATCAGGCCAAAAGAAAATTAAAGGTATATATATAAATATATCCATGCATATAACTACTACTATACATCCACACACCCTCGTGACCCCATCTATTCCTTCCCGATGCATCGTTTTCTATTTTATGCACTCCCTCCTGTCCAACCATTCCTCGACTCTGTATATATTCATCTTCTCTACCTCTCCACGCCCTCCGCATCTCCATCCCGGCTACCCTCCCCATCCACCCTTACGTCTATCTACTCCCCTCCATCCACACCCATCGCCACTCATTACAACCAAATTCCTCATTCCACTTCATTCCACACAATCCCATTCCCAAACTAGAATATCACTCACGCAAACAATACAAATACAACCAAAAGCCAAAGCCAAACGCCACGCTGATGCACCACAGTTCGAACAAAAGTCCCAAAAAGAATTCATTGTATATAAGGCATGTGTATGACCTCAACCCAAAAACTCCAATGAAAGCCAAACGGTTCTTTTAGCCTCGATGTAAAAATCGAAGCTTCGTCGTCCGCCATGCATTCATATATGCCTCGATATACATTTTTTGTCTTCGTTTAGGTTTGCTTCCTTTCGTTTCTCTTCGTCTCGTTCCATTTCGTTCTCGCCATCATATTCGGGTTTATCTTCGTCTTCATGTCAAATAGATACGTACGTACGTAACAAAGAAAAGGAAGCAGAGGAGGAATGGGGTCCTTCAACCTAAGCAGCCCATTCCACTACCTCCAAAGCACACATAACGAGGATGAGAGTAGACGGAAGAATCCTATCACATATAAATATTAGTAATCTCCTTAACCTCGATTCCTGGAATTGGCAAAACCTACCAGATGACATAACTCTGGAAGAGCAATTTACTCATAACCCCCTCATAAACTCCATTGATCTGGCAAATCTGCGCCAACTGCAACGCGCTCGGCGCGCCTGTCAAAAGGAAACAGACAATCACAAAAATCGGATCATCTAGGATACTAACCGGTACGTACTTCGCCGTCAGTGCCAAGAGCGGGGCCATGATGATAGTGGGAAGTAACATTCTGCTGATCAGACTTGCGACTAGGAGTTTAGTGCCAATTTTGTTTTCTTCTGAATTCTCGTCGTGCGCTTCTTGTGGTAGGGTGTTGCGCGCCAGATTGGCACCAAGGACGACTAGGATCAATGGGACGGCGACACCACCGGATTGAGAGACAGCTCGGGTAACGGAGTTGGCGATGAAAGAACCTTCTTCGAAGAAAAGGCGTTGGAGAGAGGGGATGGACGCGACAATCACGGCGAGGAGCATGGCCCATAGTGGAGGGTTCATGAATTCCCAAAGACCATAGATGAACCGGCTGAATGCATTGGATATTCTGGTAAGAGTTTGTTGAAGTGGAGAAGGGAGAGCGCCGAAAATTTTGTGAGAGGCAGCTGCGATGTGATGAGTGGTATATGCAACGGCTCGTCTAATGTGTAGACGTGCACGGGGGATGACTCCTTTGATTCCCTGTGGAATATCTTGTTCGTCATCAGTAGAATGGATGCGGATGCTTGGGAAGGATGTGATATCGACGTCGGAGGGCAGGTAATTTCCGTTCGCAGGCGTGGGTAAAACGCCAGGGATCTTTACAGGTTCGACAGGTTCTTCGTCTGATGGATAGGAGCCGGCGTATTGATCGTTCGTGACGGGAGTTCTCCCACCAGAATGAAACGAGTTTGTAGAACTTTCATTTTCATCGTCATCATTGTTTAATCCATCCAATCCAGGTATTAATTCCGGTTCATCTCTGTATCGTCCACCTTCGAGGTCCTCATCATCATCCTTGTATTTCTCGGGTGGTGCAAGCAAAACGTGATAACCCCAACTCCATCGAACAAGTTGACCGAGCTGCTGGAAAATCAGCAAGTAAAGAATACCTCTGGCGGCAACCTCGTCGTCATTATCCCCAGGGATTCTGTCCCAGTGCAGACCCTTAAGTGTTTGCGACAAAGAAATGACCAGTGAGATCGGCAAGGAGTTAGAATTTCCGAATACCTAATAACGCAGTTAGCCCTTGCATCTGCCATTGAAATCAGTAAACGTACTCCCATAGCTGTAACGAAATTCGATGCGCGTTTGGTGAAACCAAAGGCTCTACCGACAGCAATAGATACCAGATACGAGACGAAGGTCTGAACGATGAAAATGACGGGGATAACGGCGAGCTCGACAAGTTTCTCTGCTGTCAGTTGTGAAGCCAATTTTGTGAAAACTATCTCAGTCAGTGCAGTCCACGATCGCGGAGCTTCCATACGTACTCAGACATGGTGTAAAAAGGGCGACATTTAGATTTGCCACGAATTTCTGTTTGTCCGCGTCGAACATGCCTTGTCTCGCAACAATATAACCGGGAAGACTGACGCAGACGACTTCCATCACGGCTTCAAATACCAGGAGTATGAGATGGCCCAAGGCTGGATGGGAGCTATGGTCGTTGGCTCGTCGTACGACTGACCCAAAGGCCATCTCACTGAACGATGTTGTTGATATTGCGCCGACGTCATTGTTTCCGGTAACAGCATTGGCTAGTCGAAAGGATGTGGGCGAGGTGAACAAGCCCATTACGAAGTAGTTGGATTGTTGCTGCTTCGTTTGTGATGATTGACGAAATCTTGGTGATGAGTGTAGGAGGTGGGAGGAGGTGGAAGAAGGTGGTAGGAGGCGGGAGGAGGTGGAAGAAGGTGGTAGGTAGTGTAGTTTGTAGCTTTTGTTGATTCGAGGCACTTGCACTTCGGTCTCCTCTTTGGCCGGTGGACTTTCACACGCAATAAGGAGGAGGTCGGTGTCGAAAGCAGGTTGTTTAATTGATTTTGCTCGGCGTCGCAGAAGCCAAGGAAAAGTGATCGGTCGCCAATGTAATGGGCGTGTTGCAGGATTCGCGCTGTTCTCTTGCAGGATTCGCGCTGTTCTCTGCGACAAAGAGAATATTCCGTACGAAGTAGATGTCGGGTATTTGAGGGCGAAGGCCCAGTTGGGTATTTGGGCACGTTTCCGGTAGCTTTTTCTTATTTCTTATTTCGTATTTCGTGTCTCTGATTTCGGATTGCGGATTGCGATAACCTTAAGGCCAAGCCCAGACCATCCCAATCAAGGCGGAAGGAGAAGTAGAGAGAGCAGAGAGTAGAGAGCAGAGAGTAGAGCAGAGAGCAGAGCCAAATACTTCGTATAGTAAGTACAGTAGAAGTTGGGCCTACCTTATGACAATCGCTCCATATAATAACGTCAGTCTGCGTATACTCAGGTCGCGCAAGCACGCAAGCACGCAAGCAAGTACTTGAGTGGTGCAGAATGGGGCGAACGGGTGTTCTGGTGTACGAGTGCTACTGTGCTACTGTATGTACACCCAAGTGCTACTGTATGTAAAACCAATGCAAACAAGAGAACCAATGCAGACAGGAGAACCAATGCAAACAGGAGAACCAAATGCACTTCCCGCACTGTAACTATGTGGTATTTTTACATGACTGGTGCTTACCTTGCCTTGCCTTGCAGCAATAACGTCACTTTTTACTACAAGCACCGACGCTCCACGCTCTCTATCCCAATCAATGCCTGCCGACTGGACCAATCAATACCTGCTTGGGAACAAAAAGGGACAAGACAAGGCTAGAAGTACGGAAGTAGAAGCGAACTTCATCTGTCTCACCACCCGCCATGTTTCGAAAGCGGTGAGTGGCTAGAGTAGCACAAAAAGGTGGATTGGGACAAAAGGGTTGCATTAGATACTGTCGTTCAAAAAGACCTGCCCAGGTCCTTTTTACTGAGACCTGCTCAGGTCCTTTTTACTGTACGCGAGTACGAAAGGAGAGCAAGACTGAGGGCGAGGGCGAGGGCGATGGCGATGGCGAGAGGCGAGGCCAAGGGAAAGCGGAATAGGGGAAAAGGAGTCAGCCAGGAGGAGATACCGGAAAGGTACAACAATCAAACCATCAGCTTCACCCAACCACCTCTGACTCTTCCTCCCCTCTCGAATCTCTCATGTCGATACATACCCGCAAGGTCATGATACTACTTACCCGCAAGGTCATGATACTACTTACCCGCAAGGTCATGATACTACTTACTACCTGCGTATTGTACGTAAAATGGGATACCATACATGCCATATATGCGATACATACCATACTCAGTAGTACATGCATGGTACAGTACATACAATACACCACTACCTAACTGCCGACCTAGCTATCGGAGCAAAACGGTACATAGGTACATAGGAACCTCGGCAGCCAAGACGCTAGCAGCCTCTATTATTATCGTTCTCACTCTCATCCCTCCCTCTTCCCGCTCCTTCTTCCCCGCTCCTCTACATCTCGTCGTCTCAAAAAAAGCCGAAAGGACATCCATTCCATGATTGGTATCGATACGAAGTACTCTTTACCTAGTAAAATCATGCGAAAAGGGATCACCCAAAGCAGAAAAAGAAATGCAACTGAAGAAAGTAGGAGGTGCTTCTATCAATCTTCTGGCGCCAGTAACCTCAACCTGGTATTCTGATCCTTGAGAAAACATGATTAATTCATGTATATGTCTTTGTTCACCGAGATGTGATAGGGCCAAGGCGCCAACACTCATCTTGTATGGCTTGCTTGCTTCCGTCGTCGTCACTCTATAATCTTCCTCTTCCACCATCGCATATGCCGAGCAAGTTTCAGACATTGCATCAGTTTTCTTACAATTAGCTCATCTGTGCACCGCATCTGCCATCTGGTATCAGCCTGTCCCGATGTAGCACCATCTGCAGCTATCGTGGTAAGTCCAGATCCAGGGTCAAGGGGCCCAAGAACTGTTCCGTTCTTTGCTTGCACATCGTGATTGATCTGAGATGCGCTTTGCGCGCTGTATGGCAAACCATCACACGGTTTTAGCCTACCAAGCCTACCATTGATCGGCCTCGAGTGTGTATAGAGATAAGTGTGTCGTTTGCCGCAAACAGAAAAGGAACACCGATCCGATTCGTCGGCTCGTGTTGGATTGCAAATATACCACAATTAGTTACGATATCATGGGTCATGGGATAACTCAAAGAAGGGTTTATTCAATATGCGGATTAGATTTGAATCATCAGGTATATACCTGTTATCAAAATAATCAAGCGACCTTTCAATTTCAAGTTATCATGTAGTCGATGGGGTTAGTGCACCCCCTGGGTACAATGTAGCAGTAAGCTGGTGCTTACGCTGCCCGCACTCGTGGCGAAGACTCTCGGGAGATCCTACATAAAAGTTCAAATTGAGAGGACGAGTTTACCTCAAGTCCTGGGATAATGATCTATCCTCAATAATTCTCTCCTGTCACACTACAACTATATATAGCATGGGAATCTAATGTGCGCAAATGCGCCGAATTCGACATACGCAGATTTTTTCCCCACCTGCAGTACAACCGGGATCTCAACACGACAGACCACAATCGTCTTGGTCGAATCTTGTATTTCAACCTCATCAAGAACAAATCATGTCCTTTGTGTCGACTTTTGCTCAAGGATCTACAATGCAACCCTCTTCATATCCTACTGAATCACGCAGACAGCTATGACGACAAACTCGAGCAGTTGTCTCTCATGGCTTGTCCAGGCGGTAGTGCCTTGCACCAGCAGCCCGCGCTCTTCTTGGATTGTCGTACCATTCAACCTCATAAGGGGGCCACAGCTTTATTCATTTTAAAGCAATTCGATAAGTAGTACCGTTCACTCTTGGTGCGGCTCCACGATATTCAAATTGGACTTGGGCGATGAAATAATCCGGATTGTGTCGATTTTGATCCCACTCAAGTTTTTGATTAACACATGCCAGGAGTCTCATCGTAGAAAATGTACGAACTCTGTACATGAAAGCAAGGCGGTTCCATATAAGCAGTTCCGCTTGATTGACACTGCGAATTACTACCTTGTGAAGCCAACAGATTTGCCTAGATATGGTGCTTTGAGCTATGTTTGGGGTCATCCTAGGGATACGACTATTTAAGCTGGACGATGAATTGCAGCTGAATCTCTTCGAAGTGGACTAGATCAAGAATCTTTGGAATGAAGTTTCATCCCCTGTTACCGACTCAATCGAGCTCTGGAAAATGTTCTTGACTCAGCATCAGGCATTGTTCGTCTGCAAAAAGACTTGCTGGGCCGAAAGTGAGGTGTTAGAACTGCCGCATGGAGAAAAATATCTGGCTAACTAGTACTTACTTGAAAACCAGCATTATTATCGAATCGCCAGCGATCTCACAAAAAGGAAAACAACGAGTGCAAGCGATAAACTGAACGCGTTTCGCGGCATGATGCCAGCTTTGTCAAGAGTATCCGGGACGACATTTTTCTGGGCTCTGTCGCAGGAAATTTTCGGCGCCGCACCGGTTTTCAACACCCGTGTCGAGCATACCTAACACCCGTGTCGAGCATACCTGACACTCTCAGTTCCCAGGCTGGTCGTGGCTTGAATGGGATTTGTGTGGGAACCAGAAGTTTCTTCATCACAGCAACGAAGCTCCGCACCCTCTCGCTACGGACAAGGAGGTCTCCCAGTACCGGCTCTCTGACGAGGATGGTATTGTTTAAATTATTGATTCCGAAATACTCCCATATTCAGCAGACAATCTTAGCCGAAATAGCTGGAGGGTTGGATATACGACGTCGATACGTTCGTTGCCGCCTGGATTAACGGACCCAGAAAAGACACGACTCTCTAATATTCCATGCTCCATATTCAATGCTCCAACAATTTCTCTTCTGGGTGGGGACTTTTTAACCAGCGACCTAAGAAGCCTGTTTATACCAGAGGCTTGGAGTGAATCAATCCGTATTTGCTTCTCATTTCTCATCCCTCCTGAACCGTGGGTATTTCGTCGCCTCGCAAAAGCAGTACCTAGAGTAACACACATGATGCTCGACATCAGCCGTCGGGAGATTGGGAACTTAGAACTTAGAATTCATGGTTATCGGTCGATGGAACAAACATCGGAGAACAGGCATCGGGCTACATGTGATAGGAATCCAAACTGATGACAGAGGGGCATCCGGAAGACTGGGTGGTTTCATCCTGAAATTTCCAGACAGAGATTGGGCAAGGCTCCAGCCGACCTGGAGGACTGTGTTTTTAAAATGAGGATGTATACTAGATATTCCTTCCATTGGACGTTGAGGTCTGGCTCGTCCATAGGCAAAAGGACTGAAGTAGCGCAGGACTCTCGAACAAGACAGTGCCCTCGTCTCGTTCACATCTTGTGCATTGATTGGGGTCAACTGTTCAGGTTAGTGATTGAAGATCGAGGCTTACCGTGGAGCCTCGTTCCTGTCGTCGAACTTGAAGATCACCGGAGATTTTCGCCCCTGGTGAAAATAGATTTTCGTATCATAACACTCAAATGAATGGCAAACTGCGACTCACACCCATGTTTCTTGTGATTTGATGCCGCGTCAGTGGAGCGTAATGCTGACTGCAATGTGGCAGGCAACGTATTCATCTCTCCGCTTTTATTCTAGGACGAACACCAGCACTCAGGATTTGACTACCCATGATGATCAAAATAGAACTCCCACCCTAAGATCACCCCACGATCACCCCACGATCACCACAGCATGGTAAGTCATTCAGTCTGGCAATTGGCCAACCGCGGACTGCATGATTGCATTGCACAGCTCTGTCCAACCTTCCCCATTCACCTCCAAATATCCTTCGTCCAAGTTGCATACGTAGTATCAAAATACTCACCACCCTATCCCCAATCCAAGTTATTTTTGGACAACAAGATGAAGACGCTGCAAAACAGGAACGACCCATAGTTAACCTATCCGGAAAAACGAATCAATTGCATTTCAAATCCAGCCACAAAAAGGGAAAGGGGCAAAAGGAAAGAAAGAAGGATATGTCGTAGTCGTAGTTGTGGTTAGTGCAACCGTCGACATGGCAAAAACAAGGCAAAAAATATCTATTCTGCACTTCGCCTCCGGCCGGTAATCAGGGTTTTTCTGGGATTCGACCCTGCATAACGACGGTTAACGGGGGGTTTTTTTTTTTTAATTTTGGCTTCCTGCACTTGTCATACACAAACCGTCACTGAGAAGATTTAGTACGAGTATCAGTTACCGGTTTGCAGAGACGGACGTTCTTGGGTGAGATCGCTGGGTAATTATACCAAGGTAGTTAGTTATAGTGAGGTCATGATAGTAAGTAAGGCGCGGGTGCATTCGTAGCTGTTTCTTGCGTTGTTCGGCGTCGGGCGTCGGGACAGCGCGGGACAGCACGGGACAAGTAAGCCACCTATGCGGGGGAGGTTGTGGTGGCTTTTTGTATGTCGAGTTTTTCCCTGCTACCCTGCTGCCCTCCATCACAGCCACTTTCTTCGTACATGCACCACCAAAAAGATGACTGTCTCACAAGTCTCACAGTAGAACTACTTCCGTACATCGGTGGACGGATGCAATGACTCTCAAACTCCATCTGGTATTCTTGTACAATCGAGAGACAGAGGGGAGTAGGAAAGAAGTACGAAAGAAGACGGTGAAGGGTTATGTGTGATGCGTGATGTGTGATGTGTGATGCGAGATGCGAGATGCGTGATGCGCGATGCTTGATGCTTGATGTCTGATGGATGTCTGGCGTTGTAATGTCTTTTTGCGTATGCTGGCTGACTCGTGAATGGCGAATGGTGAATGGCGAATGTAGTCAGTTTTAACGGTTTCCCATGTCTCACTCCAGATCTTGTACATTACTACAGTATCGATAACTACTTCGTACTGTACAGAAGATTGCGATGATGTGGAAGCGGAGGGCTTCTCCGTAGTACGGCCATCGTCTTTTCGATCGGCGAATGGCCTGATGTCGCGGCATGTCATATAATGTCATTCATTCATTCATCTATTCATTCATCCATCCATTCATCACCCCCATTCATTCATCCCCATTCATTCATCCCCATTCATTCATCCCCATTCATACATGCATGCATACATACAATCAATCGTCTGTCTCAATATCTATATCTCGATGTCTTGTCCTCGGGCTGCGTCACATATAAAAAGCGGACGCGAGGCGACGACGCTACAGTGCTTCTATGGGTATGGAGTGCTCCAAATGCAGCGATCCAAGAACAACTTTCCGATGTGCAGACGATAAAGCAGATAAAGCAGATAAAGCAGATAACGCAGATAACGCCGATAGACCAATGAAGGGGCAATGAAGGGGCAACGACGGGATGTGGAGAAAGAGACTGGGACTGCGACTGGGACTGCGACTGGGACAGAACAAGCGAAGCAGCCACTTGCTGGTCCTCGCTCTGCTGGTCCTCGCTCAACCGCTCAACCGCTTTCAACCTCACACTATCACCCTTTTTGCTTGGACAAATATGTGCAACGTCCAATGTCCAACGTCCAACGTCCAAATGTCCAATGTCCAATGTCCAAATACATCGTCGTCACCCCTTCTGTCCCGCGCCATCTCCCTCGCCCTCACCCACCAGTGTCACAATGTCACCTTCACGCACGCCTTCACCCCTCCATTTGGCCCAACCTTCCCACAAGAGGGAACAAGCCACCCCCAACCTCTCCAGCACTAATTATCTCCAACAACGTCATCGTGCTTTTCCCTTCTTCTCCTTCTTGCTTCGTGCCGACGACTCCTGTACTCACTCCCGTACTCCCTTTGCAAAACACTTCCCAGTTGTGTGTCCTTGAAGTTGGTGACCTTGAAGTTGGCGAAATTTCATCGACCATGGCCTTATCCTTGCATATGCTCATGCTCATTCTCATTCTCATGCTTGACCTCAAGTCGATGTAGACAAGCGAGTTTAAAAATAAGAAGAAAAAGCAAAGTAATTCGTGCACTTGGGATTGAATGAACGATCGACATTTGACCGACGACAACGTCAACGCCAATCATACTCTGTACTCACAACCCATACACAGCCAGTGGAGGCAGTAACCTTACGCAGTGGTGACCGTCGTGACTGATAATTGAACGCCCAACATCAAAAGATTGACGGGGCCGGCCAGAGACTCTTGTTCCATTTTCCCTATTCCCATTTTCCGTTCCCAATTTCCCTTTTCCCTTGTCGAACGATTATCCGGCCCTCGACCCTCGATCCTCGACCTCTTCTTCTTCTTCATAAAAGAACTCGATTGGTCTCGGTGGACGGAGAAGAGAAAGGCACAGGACAAGAAGCAAACTCACCAGAAGCCTCACCAGAAGCCTCACCACACAACACCCCACCAAACTCCCCAAAAGACACACAAAAGAGAAAAGGCCAAAAGAGAAGAAGAAGAAGAAGAGTGAGAAGAGGGAGAAGGAAAAGAAGAAGAAATTTTTTTTATAAGAGTCACAACAATTGTACACAACTAGCTTCGATTGGAGCCATCTTTTCCAAATTTCTTCTCTTTTCTCAAGGTTCGAGCTTTTCTTTCCTATCAATCCCATCCATCCCATCCACAGCCTCAGCCACAACTTCACCCACACACGCAATCATAAATCAACAACCGCATTTCAACCACATGTCAAAGCACAATCTTTCCACACCTGCCTCGTAGTCTCGCGAGAAATCCGAGATATAAACCGAGATATAAATCCATCGCCCAATAATTTCTGTTACTCTATTCTACACAGAGAAGACGTGTCCTATACGATTGTCGCTGCACTCAACCTGCCTTGGTCGACTTGCCTTTCCGCCCACAGACTAAGATTTGACATCAGATCCCATTCCATCCCTTCGCTCTTTCTCGCACAATTGCTCTCGATCCCATACATATCACAGTCTAGAGAGCCACCAATATCCCGACATCCAGACATCCCGACATCCAGATATCTCGACCATCTTCGCACGCCATACACACCAAGCCCTGTCACAAATCCCAGCAATCAATTTCAAATCAACTCGCACATCGAGGCAAGACTCAAATTCGCCGTGTTTGATCATTCAATCACATTTGAAGGCTCTGCGGCGCTGCGGCTCTTCGACTAGTTCAAATTCGGTGTTTGTCTCCCATTCTTTCAATACGCTTCTCTGCGCTTCTACTCCCCTACCTTTATGGCCATAGCCAAAAATTCTTCGCTCACTAAGCATTCTACTGCAGGTTATCGAGATTCACAAACTCCATGCGACAAACCCACCTTATGCCCTCACAATAACTTCATACAAAATACCCCTCATGGATAATCCGGCCGATTCAAGTGCCCCTCCTGGGGATTCGATCGATTTTGCTTTGCAGAATGGCTCATCTTCCGAGCCTACACCGGATCTCACGACGGAATCTACAACGGGAGCTACTTCTCCTCGACCCCCCACTCTACCTGCCCTCCAATCCGCCTCAGAGCCCAACTCAACTCCTTCGATGACTGCGTCGTCAACACACCTCGGCCTGGTCAATAATGCAAGAAGACCCAATCTACCCGGCTTATCCAGTTCGGCGAGGTCTGGCCTTGGTGTAGCATCTGATTTGCAAGCAAAGATGAAAGCGTTTCACTTGTCGAGGCAAGGCACGCCGCCGAAACCAGTTGTTTCTGCGACAGCTTCTACTGGGTCTGTACCCGGTATACCTAAGTCACCGGTAGTAGGTGGTCTACCTGCAGGTCTACATCTCCCACCGAACATTCGCCCTCCGGTCAAAGGCGTTGTTTCTGCTCCGGCGGTTCCGAAAATGCCGTCGGGTGGACTGATGGACAGAAGAAGAAAAGGTCCGCCAATGAAACTACCGCCAGCAGCTCCCGCGCCCGGAACCGAAGCTAATGGAGATGCCCCGCCGGACACAAACAGTGGCTCTCTGTTCAACAAATATGCTCAATATGTCGACACAAAGAACGGTACCCTTCAGTGGCCTGGGAGGGCTGTCATTCGCGGAGACGGTATAGATTTTGCAAATGGTAGCAATTTCAAAATATCTTTAGATGAGGTCGACACTCTGGAGGAACTGGGCAAAGGAAATTACGGAACGGTCTACAAAGTACGGCATGCACGACCACGGATGCGCAAACCTGGAATGGGCCTCGCCGGAAACAAATCGTCGTCGCCGGTGACGCAATCGGAAAACAATGATGACTCGGAAAACAATACCCCGCGAGGTAACACAACTGGTATGATCATGGCCATGAAGGAACTTCGGCTGGAACTTGATGAAGCAAAATTCGCTGCCATCATTATGGAACTAGATGTTCTACATCGCTGCGTGTCGCCGTACATTATCGACTTCTATGGCGCTTTCTTTCAAGAAGGTGCTGTGTATATTTGTATAGAGTTTATGGATGGGGGATCAATTGACAAGATATACGGAGATGGTATACCGGAAAATGTTCTTCGAAAAATTACATATTCTACAACTCAAGGTTTGAAGTCATTGAAAGATGAGCACAACATCATTCATCGTGATGTCAAACCTACGAATATTCTCGTCAACACCAAGGGTCAAGTCAAGATCTGCGATTTTGGTGTTTCTGGAAACTTGGTTGCCAGTATTGCCAAAACAAACATCGGCTGCCAATCCTACATGGCGCCTGAACGGATATCTGGTGGTGGCATCAGTCAAGCTGGTGCTAATCCGGGCGGTGGAACCTACAGCGTCCAGAGCGATATTTGGAGTTTAGGTTTGAGTATCATTGAATGTGCCATGGGAAGATACCCATATCCACCAGAAACCTACAACAACATCTTCTCGCAGTTAAGTGTATGTTCACCATTTTACCTTCTGGTTTTTCCTTCACATGAAAGTATGCTAATAAACCCATAGGCGATTGTCGATGGCGAACCTCCCGATTTACCAGAAGAAGGATTCTCCGAACTCGCACGCGATTTCGTCCGCGGCTGTCTCAACAAGATCCCCAATTTAAGACCTACATACAGTATGCTATTACAACATGGATGGCTAGCGGAATTATCCAAGCCGGCAACGATATCGGAAGAAGCGGAGGATGAAGATGCAGATGGCGAGACGGATGAAGAAGTTGCGCATGGAACAGAAGACAAAGAGGTTGCGGAGTGGGTTATTAATGCGATGGAGAGGAAGAGGAAGGGGCTTATGGGAACGCATGCTGTACCAGCATTACATAAGGCGCCGTTGGATACGGTTAGCCCGGCTGCCAGCCCTGGTTAGATTTTAAGGGCACGTGGAAGGAGGAGGTTGGGATGAGGGGTGTGTTGTGGAGTTGGGAATTGATAAGTTTTCTACAATACAAACTTTTGGGATGATGGATGAATGGTGTTTCTTTTTTTTTTTTTTTTTTTTTCTTTCTTCTTTCTTTCTTTCTTCTCTTGGGAATGTGAAAATATGAAATAGATGAGATGAGATGACCCAAGAGACGAGATAGCATATGAGAGGAGAGAATGAGATACGATAGGTTGGCATGTGTGATGGCTATGGTATGGAAATGAAATGAAATGAGATGAGAGAGCGAGATAAGATGAGGATGAGGATAGAGATACGAAGTAAGAGTAAACATAACATGAAAGCAATATGTATCATTTCAAAATCCCTTATCTTCTTTTTTATAGATATTACTTCCTGTTATTGTGTCTAGATTGTGTATATGCGCATGTGTGTCTTTGCTCTGGTGTGCTTCATTGTGCTATATATATATGGGCATATTTATTGAGGTGGACACAGATGGGTGAGGTGCAGCTAGTATTGGCTGTGAAGTATGATGTAGTAGCAGTGAAAAGAGACACAAGAGCAAAGCGAGTAAACAAGCCTGCATAGTGTTACAACATAACGATCCTACATAGTAGACCTTGGATCTCTCTGCTGCGTGAGTGAGTGAGTGAGATCCAAATGAGATTAACCGAAGGGGGGTAAAGTTAAGTAAGTAAAATGAGTCTCTCGAAGTTATAATTGGACGGGGATGGAACGGGCCGACGAATGGTATGGTTCAGGCTTGAAACTTTTTGGGGGGGGGTTTTCTGTGAGGATATGAGCGGATGAGCGATGCGGTTGGTGTTGAGGGTAATGTTGACTAGATTTGGTGGAGGGGGGAGGGGGGAGGAGGCGTCAATAAAGGGTTGGTTGGTTGGTTATTTGTTTGGAGGAGTGGCGGGGTGGGATGGGATAGGATGGGACAGGATGGGATGGGGAAGTTTATCTGTGATGGAAGTGAAATATACGTTAGTTGATAATGGCACAGTTACAATAACTCTATAGATGGGCGCAGTTCGGTAGGAGAAGTTCTATGGCCAAAAGATGTGCACACGGAGTTGGGTTTGGATCCTTTTGGCTTTTGGCCTTCTCACGAATACCGAAGCCTTAAATATGATATGCATGGGAGATGTAAAAGAAGAGAATAGGGAGTATACTTTTTCTCATCTGGGAGCCGTCCGTGTCATGGGCCTTTATTGAACTGATGCGGGACGAAGGGCAAGAGTGCAGATTGCTGATATTGGGGGATCTCTTGTTCATTGATATTTGGGAACTAACATATGTTGCAGTGTGGAGGGAGGTCGAGTGTGCAAGTAGAAGACTACAAATTACTTCGCTGACTTGACTTGGATTCATTGACTGGCCACTACCTCCATCAGCAACTAAGGCCCTCCTCGTGCATAAGGCTACTCAATACGCGATACTGAAGGGACGCGAAATATGGAAAAAGTGCATAGGAGATTTAGATGTGGGATTTCTGTGTTGCTTTTATCGCTTGACCTTGTCTTTTATCTCTCTCGGGTGATCAATCTCATTCTTCTCCCGACAAACATTTGGTGATCCTTGAAGAGCTTGATGTTAGTATCCCAGAACGCATCAGCATCCTCGCTGGCGCTCATACATAACCTTACTTTAAAGTCGATATATGCAATGCAATTCACAGATTCATAGATTTCCACCGAGATATGATTTCCAATCAACCCCATCTAATGCAGGTCCCAGAATCAAAAAGAAACGATTTTCAGGACCATTTCCTGAAAATGCCGATCACCAAGCGGGAACTACTCCAGCCAAAGCGTTCGGCAAATACGGGTGACCGGGTGACGAAGAAAATAGGAGAAAAGAGCTCGGAACAAGCGGCACCGAGTTGTCCAATCTTGGATCAACCACTGAATCCTTCAATGCGAGTCTGCCTGTTACATGTACTGTAGAAACGCGGCACTCTTTTCAGCTTGACGTGCAAATAACAGCAATGACGAAAGTAATATGCTCTGCATACATATGCCGGTGCAGTGCAACTCGCAAACCATGCCGAAAACAACGTCAGAAATACAAACGCGGTTAGGACGAAAAAAATCTCTTCCGCAATGGTACAGTGCAGGGAGAAATGGAACTGCTGCCCAAAGTCCTCTCTGTTCGTAAATTAAAATTCGTTGATACCAAGATCTGACCTGCAGCTTCCCCAAGCCGCCACACGCCCGTTCCTGCGGGGTTCCCCGCCATGAGCCTCGGTTCCCCCTTTAATTATCTCTATCTTCACCAACACTGCAGCTCATCGTCTGCGAAGTGATATACGAAATAAAGCTGTGTGTATGTGTCGGAAGTGGAATGAAAAGATACCTTTCACATGCACATGCACATGCACATCTCTGCACGGAATCCTCTCCAAAAAAAATATACCCTCCTCCATCCTTCTCATCACGTACCCCGCATTTTCCGTCTCCACAGACAATCTTCATCACTAGCCCCTTCCGGCTCTATCTCCGTCGTGCATTGCATTTACGCTCCAATGGAGTCTATCTCGTGGACTGTTACTTTCTTCTCACCTCCAAATATGCCATATACTTTCCGCCCTTGAAAATGGCCAATTGTGCTATCAGATTCTTGGAAAACTCGCCCATTCAACTTCGAGGCCGACACCTATGACTTGGCGAGCTGGCTCGGATAAGAACTAATCCAATCTCGAAGCCTGGCTTAACCAGTCAGGGGTGCGACAGATAGCGGATGCGGAATAATACATGTATCTACTGTGCATGAACCTCCCTCCAGAGAAAATTATTGAAGGTCAGGTGGTGAGCAGCTCAATGGCTACGACCGAGGGATATCGTGAAGCACATGCTTAAGAAAGCGTTTGGAGAATTTCTTTTGGAGGTTTTCCAATTTCTGATTACTGGGTTGGAGTATAGTGAGGGATTAGGTTGCGTTTCTTGAGGAAGGATTAGATGGGATGAGATCCTCCGGATTGACCGAGAAGTAATTATATATTCACCCTCAGTATCTCGCTCCATCTCGAGAACTCACACTCCCTACCACTTCGATTCCCACATTTATTCCTTCATTAAAGATACTTCCTGTAGGTTGCAGTGCTTTGCTGGTAATCATGAAGTTCTCCCTTCTTTCACTCCTTGCTCTCTCAGCAATCACAGTCGCGGCTCCTGTTGAGCATGTCACTTCTGATGTTGAGCGCGATATTCCACTTGAGGAGCGTGCAACTACACCCACCGTTACAATCACCTCCCCCGCCGCAACTATAGTTGGTATTCCAGGTTCCAAAGTCGAAGCTTTCGCCGGCATCCCCTTCGCTCAACCTCCTGTAGGAGCACTACGTCTCAAGCCTCCTCAACCGATCACCCAACCCCTAGGTAAAATTCAAGCAACAGCAAACGGTGCAGCATGTCCTCAATTTTTCTTCAGTACTGTTCTAAATGATGCGATTCCTACTTCGGCGCTAGGACTGCTCCTCGATACGCCACTTTTTCAAACAGTCCTCAATACTGGCGAGGATTGCTTGTACATTAATGTACAACGACCGGCTGGGACGACTGCTTCGTCTAAGTTACCGGTCCTGTTCTGGATATTTGGTGGAGGATTTGAGCTTGGATGGTCGGCGATGTATGACGGGACGGGATGGGTGGAGGACTCTATTGCGCAAGGAAAGCCTGTCATTTTCGTTAGTGTAGCTTATCGGGTTGGTGGTTTCGGTTTCTTGCCAGGTGCTGAAGTTCTTAAAGATGGTTCGGCGAACCTAGGATTATTGGATCAGAGATTGGGATTGCAGTGGGTTGCAGACAACATCGCCGCGTTCGGAGGTGATCCATCCAAAGTCACCATTTGGGGTGAATCTGCCGGAGCGATCTCGGTTTTGGATCAAATGGTATTGTATAACGGGGACAATACCTACAAGGGGAAACCGTTGTTCCGTGGTGCGATTATGAATTCTGGGAGTATTGTACCAGCCGATCCGGTTGATTGTCCAAAGGGACAGGCTATTTATGATACGGTGGTAAAGGCCGCTGGCTGTTCATCTTCAAGTGATACACTAGCATGTCTTCGAGGGGTTCCTTATGCGACCCTTCTGAATGCGACCAATTCTGTCTCAGGACTGCTGAGCTATACTTCGGTCGCGCTCTCGTATCTTCCACGACCGGATGGAAAAGTTTTTACCAAGTCGCCCGATCTTTTGGTGGCAGCTGGGAGTTACGCCAAAGTACCTTTCATCATCGGTGACCAGGAAGATGAAGGAACCTTATTCGCCCTGTTTCAATCCAACATCAGCACCACAGCTCAGCTCGTTACCTACTTCACCGATATCTTCTTCAACCATGCATCTGATGCGACAATTGAAGGCTTGCTAGACACTTATCCAGCTGACATCGTCTCTGGTTCGCCATTCCGAACTCTCCTTCTCAACAACTGGTATCCACAATTTAAACGTCTGGCAGCAATCATTGGGGACTTGACGTTCACCCTCACTCGAAGGGCATTCCTCCAGGCCACGTTGAAAGTCGCACCATCAGTGCCATCTTGGTCGTATCTGTCCTCATACGACTACGGTACTCCCGTTCTCGGCACCTTCCACGGTAGTGATCTTCTCCAGACATTCTTCGGTGTTCTACCCAACTATGCATCTGCTTCGACCAGGGCTTACTACCTAAGCTTCGTGAATACATTGAATCCAAATAATGGAACGAGTTCAGCATATCCTAACTGGCCGCAATACAGCGCGGGGGCGCAACTGATGAACTTCTATGCTTCCACTTCATCCTTGATTGCGGATACCTTCCGAGCGTCGAGTTTCTCGTTTTTGGAGGCGAACTTCGCAAAGTTCTATATCTGATTGAATGTAGATAGGAATGATTGCTGTTCTGTGGTAGATGAACTGACACCTACTTGTAAGAATTATGTTTGAAAGTCTTTAGAAAGTTATGAGAAGCAGACACATCACGTGACCAAAATGGACATCTGAACGCATTGGATGCAAATGCAGACACCAAACACTACTAGCCAGCCGGACGTTCTCCGTACAACCATAGCTGTTCGTGGGTATTATGCGAAAAGTACCGTGGGCGTACTACAGGCCTCTCAAGTTAAGTACAAAACTGCAGCCATTTACATTGCGCTTAATACGCTCGATAGGCAAACGCAGGGCCCACGCTCAATCTAAGAGATCTTAACCTTGCAGCAACCGTTCCTTCTCGTGTATCTCTCTTTGAAGCCGGTGCCCAGAGGTTGAGCCACATTGTTTACCGCCCGCTACTTCATTCCACCAACACATCTAACATCCTGAGTCGGCTGTTCTGAGCAGGAAGCATTCATACCTTGGGATGGATTGACAGCCCACGTACATTACGGTCGCAGAAATGGTTTCCAGATAAATGTTCAAGCAAAACCCTCGTGGCGGATTCTTGGCGAATCCCGTTGAAATCTTAGGAAGGACTAGCCAGTTCGGACTTTCCTCCATTCTACAGTACGACGTGTGCTGTCTCCCAGTGTAATATCAATCATCTTCTCGTTGAGAAGGAGGATGGTCGCCGTCATCCTCTAGGATGACACGAACAACCCCCCGCTATACCACATGCTCCTGGAGCAACAGAGTATTCTTGGGACAACAGAATGTTCCTAGGTTCATCAAGATGGAATATAAATACTCGATTGAAGATGAGAGCTTAACACATTTCCCACCATCACAGCAAGCTTTCCACGTTAGCAATTTGGTTCAGTCCTCGTTTTTTGACCGCCGTCTTCTCACAGTCGTTTGACTTCTCTACTATACACATCTACACAATTATCGTTATCATTTATCAAGTCCAAACCTCTTCCTCTTCATTCCTACATAGCATTTATAACATCCATATCCGCTCTTTAATCATCATGTTGTTCAACTCCGCCAACCTGTTCCTCATCGCTGGACTACTTACACCTTTAGTAAGCTCGAGTTTGGGTTGCCATGATAATTGCGACTACGATTATCCCCGCTTCGACGATTTGCATGGAGTAAAGGGAGACGGTGTCCACCAAGAGGTTCTGAATGATATTGTCACTACTTGTCAGATGGCGGCAGGGAAATACAAGAATGGCGGTGCTCCATTCACCCGCTGCAGCGATTGGGCGGTCGATCCGAGAGCGCATTGGAACTATGATTACACTCACATCTCCTGGAAGGTTTCATATGTGGGCGGAAAAGCAGGTGATGAGCATGATTTTACCCAACAGACTTGCATCGATCTCTACGACTGGGAACTTGGTGGATGCAAGTGTGGTAGTGTTCAGCAGAGCGTTGGAATGCAGATTGAGTGGTCAACTGCATATGGAAGCTGTGTTGGGGGTCTCTGAGGCGTACGCGATATGAATGGCTCAAAAGCCTACGGTTCGTTTTCTTGTGTCATTTGTGGAGCAGGTTTCTCTTCTTATGTTGTTTGTTTTAGTCTATTTGCTTCATGTACTCTTCCAGCAATCATATATACAGGCGTATATTGAACTGTATTTCTTAAAGGCCTGGGGATTCAGCTGCTCTTCTGACTATGATACTAACAAGGTATGCCGAAAGCTCGACGATATACCTGCCGTAGTCTTGAACATAACATCCTGGAGTAAAGAATCCGTGTTATATGAAGCAAAGACTGAAAGGATATCTTAGAAGTATAATAACATTTAAAACGGTAAAGGCTAGATATTGAATGGAAACAAAGATATAGCAGAGGCTTTTTATACGTCATCGTAAGTTTATTTCTTTGAAAGAAGTAGAAATATACATGTATGGCAAATACAACAATTTCCGAAATGGATAAAATAACCAGTGACTGTCTAGATATGTGGCGAGCTCCATTCTGACCAGATTGACAAATCGTAGCCTTATTTCCTCATGAAGACGAGGGGCAATTACGAATTCAAAACAACTCAAAGCGGACCGCGATTCTGCGACTGGGTCGTATTTATTAACTTCCAGGAGAGGCGCAAAATGTCAACCAATCTCCCGACCTAAGTCTCCTTCATTTCAACATCCTCGAATCCGTTCTCGCTCAACACATGCAGGTCGCCCGGTGCCCTGAAGAGCTCCAAGAATTCTTGCCCTTGACCCTCCTCCATGGGGTGATACTCATGACGGTGGGCTCCAAGATTGCTTATGTAGCATTTCTGACTGCAGTAGAATGCCTTCTGTCCGCGATCAATACAGTCCCTACATATACCACTCGCCTCAAAAGATTCTGGTGGTCCAGGGAACGGTTCATTAATACAAGAATTGGTCTGTATAGCGACGCAGGAGTGAACAGCGAGGTTATGATTCTCCTATGGAATGTCAGGACAATACTAAAACACGATGAACAATACTTACATGATCCATATGGGCATGCTCAGGAGAGCAGTAGTAGGTGCTCTTCTCCCCATTGATCAATCCATCAATCCAGTCACACACTACACATTGAATAATCCCTTCATCTACTCCTAGGTCAATATCCTTGGAGCAATCTTCATAAGCGCATACTGCTTTACTCTCCCCAACCAAACTCATGTTTCGCTGATCTTTCATTTGATCCTTTTCAGCTTTCTTCGCCTTCGCTTTGAGATGCGCAGATTGGGCAAGATTGAGTTCGTTGAGACGACGTTTCAAATCAGAGA
Source organism: Clarireedia aff. paspali H2 (assembly GCA_026770245.1). Lineage (NCBI taxonomy): Eukaryota > Fungi > Ascomycota > Leotiomycetes > Helotiales > Rutstroemiaceae > Clarireedia > Clarireedia aff. paspali H2. The sequence continues at coordinate 21,038 of JAJCXA010000162.1, forward strand.
TCTCAACTTCTCGAGAGGTCGAGACCTCTTTCCGCATAGCTGCAACCACTGCATCATGAGGCATCCCTTGCTCAAACATACGAGAGTATTTCGCTTTAAAATTCTTGATGTTAGTACTATTTGCCCACGAATCTGCACAATAATATTTAATGTAGAGGGGTATCCTCTCCTCGTCACTTGTGGTCGCATTGAGTTCCCGATTGAAGTCTATGACATCGGAATTAGAACTAGTTTTGAACTGATTTTCAAGATACGCCCCGAGGATCTTAGGGATAGATTTCCCTTCATCTAGCTCGTGAGCGAGAATTGATTTGTATCCTGTGATTTCCTCTGTGTCGCCTGGTGCAGGAGCACAAATATCCTTTTTCAGATGAGAGCGAAGTTCCGTATCTGCTCTTCGGTGTATAGCAGCAAGGTCATATTCATCCGGCTTCTCAAACATTGCTTGCAGCTCCGTTTTGTAGTCGAATAACTTTGAGTACCAGCGATCTGGCTCGTCAGAAAGATACCATTCTCGATAGGCTTGCTTAACCTGACGTTTCAAGCCAATGCATCGTTCGCAATCAAGATGCTCGCCAGTATGCGAACTGGCGTATGGTGTTTTGTAGAAGTTATGGATACTTTGAAGCGTTTTCTCAAGTGTCTCCTTATCTTTACGGTAATTATCACCTTGTACGAGTCTCTGGTCGAAGGGAAGTGGGTAGACTGGACCTGTGGGTCTTAATTCGAACGTCGTACCCCTATTGCTTCAAAGTCAATACTCATAATGTAACAGGAAGGCATAATTGCTTTTAGCAACGGAAGTGCCCTGGTTGATTTTGCTTAGATTTGCGCATAGTGCACGTGATAGGGTGAGAGCGTGTCGCAATCACGTGAAAGATGTCGGGTAGGTTGACCTAGGGACTTACTCCATGACCAGCGGACCTTGCCTCATCCGCTTTGCCTATTCCTACCAGTGACAGTGCCTTTTGTACGAGAGTCACGATGTCTCCTGCGCCATCTAGTAGCAGAAGGCTTGTCCTTGGCGACTACAGTCCTAGTGGGGAGAAGTTGTGGTACCTCACTGGGCAGTTTTATTGTTGTTGAAAGTTATGAGTTGGAGCGGCCGCAGGTACTAGTCGAGCTAGTGTAGCGCAGGATCGGAAGAACAAAGTGCCGAGCCCCAGCTAAGAATCCCTACAACTCTTGGGCAATTGTAGGTACGAGAAAACTGCGTCGCAAAGAATCGCAAAATGGTAAGTAAAGAAATGCTTCCTAGGAATTACAATACGGCTCAGTAGCAACTGGGACCAGAGCAACAATGCCATGCTTAAAGTCTGCTGCTGACATGATTTTGTAGGCGGACAAACTACGCGCACAGCAGCAGCTCGAACAACTTCAAAACAGATACGTTGGCACAGGACACGCTGATACAACAAAGTTCGAATTTACAAGCAATATTCAGAGAGACAGCTATGCTTCCTTCGTTGGCCATCCGCCTCTGCTGAGTTATATGGCCATTGGAATGGGCATGCCGCGGGAAATGGTTAGAAGCATGATGATTGAGGTACGTTTCAACAGGATCGATGGTTAAACTTGATACAGGATCTGACCTTTTCGTAGAAGATGATACAGCCTGTCGGGAAACCGCCGGAGGTACAAGATTGAGCGTAACGGAGTCACAAAGTGCATAGCAAAGTCTGGATGCTGATAACAAGGCGATTGTTGGTTTCTGGATGAATACAAAGAGGCGTTTGTGGCGCTGAACATACGATGGACGTTGGGTTCGCACTATACTTCCGATAATAGGAATAATAGGAGCTTATGGCATCGGGAAATCACTATCGCAGATTTCTACCACCATTTGGTGTAAATTGAAGAGAAGGTAGAAGTGTTGTGTGGTCCAGCCGTGGTTTGCATGTTTCTTGTTGCGCACGCTCATGTGCTTAGGTCAGACAGGATCTCTATCCCATAGTGCTTTCTATCCACATTTTGAAGATTATCATATTTAGTTCACAACTATACCACATGCAAATAAAAGCACTGCTGTAAGTGCATGCCCGCAATTGAGCCCTTCAATCCCGAGGAGCAAGCCCATTATCTTAGTGGTGATATCGATCCGGTTTCCCCAACTCCCACCTATGGATTCCATTTTATCAACCCAAACTTCATTTTGATAGCCAGGAATATCCCATGGCCCCAGACTCAAGTAACGCCGTTAGCAAGTCTCCAAATCAACTCAAATTGCTGATTCTGTTAGTCTTCCTGGTCGTCTTCTTCTCCTTCTACCGCTCTTCGACTTCGTGGCTTTTTGGCCGTACTCCTAGAGCTTGTGTTATTCGAACTCAGAGCATCAACGCCCTCGTCCGCTTCCACCTCCTCTGCACTCTTTCTCTTACCTAATCCCAAGCTACGATCTAATCTTCTCTCAAGATCTTCCGGTGTGTTCTCTCCATAAATCTCTCTAACCAGTCCCTGCACACTTCTTGTGCCTATTTCGACTTTTCCTCGTGGTCCTACTCTCCATTCAATTATTTCCTCGTCAGCTGTCTTTTCTACAATTTTGCTGATATAGTTTTGTTGTAACATCTTCTTAACAACAAGTGCTGTCTTGTCTGTAGGTAAGTTTTCGTCGGCTTCTAACTTTTTCAGAATCGAGGTAAATTTGCTGTCGGATATTGTGCCGTCAGGACTCAGCATAATGATAGAAACAATTGTTGTATAAAACCCAATATATGTAGCTTCTTCCCATTGACTTATAACTTTGGACGGTTGGAGGATAGTAGGTATTCGGTACTGGGGGGAGAGAACACTTGTTAAAACGTATACGGATGATTTTGTAGCTTTGGTTTTCTTGTTTGCGTCCTCTAAGCACGATTTAGCTTGCGATCGAATGTTCCGATATTTCTAATGACTTACTTAGTCTGCCTTTGACAGTTACGTTTTCCCTCACTGGCAATTCAACTAACTCCATTCCGAAACTCCTCCTTAGAACTTCTTGTGTAGAGTCGAAGACAGCTTTGAACGGTTGCCTCTGCTGACCAAGGACTTATTTTGTCAGCCATAGTAGCACGCTTGAAGTCGAACCTGCATACCTTTCTCCTTAATACCAGTCCTTGTAATTGGTAATCTTTGGAATTCGCATGCCAAGGCATACCTAACCAACTTCTTCACCACTTGATCTTGAGAATCTTCCCCGCTTTGATCTACATCTTCGCGATCTTCATCTTCATCCTCTTCGGTGTTTTCCGACAATGCGCGACGTCGATTTTGAGGAATTTCCTCTTCGGATTCATCTTCTCTAATTTGCTACTGCGTATTAGTTGTATGCCCGGAGCAGGCGCGGGGTAGTTGTGTAGACCAACGCCTTGGAACCAAGAACTTACCACATAACGACCTCTACGGCCGACAGAAGGCATACTTGGCCAATCTTGTAACCTAGATTCGAGGAATATAATGAAGTCTTACGCTGTGGCTTAGCACTTGCAACAATCTAGATGACTTGATGGGAGACGCGCTTTTGCGCGCAAGCCGGAAAAACTCGGCCGGCGGTGCACTCGGCCGCTTCCGATATTTCGCAGCCAAATTTTGAGCAGGATATTCTTGAGAAGGAAAGTCAACATCTTGCATTCATTAACTATTAGTCAATCGCCTAGATGATTCGCAGGCGAGCCTCCGGTCTGGACATCTGCTTAAGATGTCGGATACGTTTAGGTCAACGACCAATACCTTCCATCTCATATCGAACGATCCGCACCAGCTTGGCGACGACCGACAATACCTCGAGCACACAAGTGAATGATGACTCGAGCACACCAGCGGATGACCATCTGAGCATACAGAATAATGGAGTTCCCAATCCCGCCAGCAGAGATAATACAGTGGACGTGAAAGGGCATTTCTCCGAACGTGTACAAAGGCATACCTCTCAATCGACGCACGATATTCGTTCGAGAACTGAACGCTGGAAACGTCCTTTGGGTCGCCTCCTGGGAGGGAAGAAAAATGGACAATGGCAAGCCAGCAAAGTTCTGAATGTAAAGGCACTGGGGAAAGCTTCAGAGATCATCGTTCTTCGAGATGCCAAATTTACTTCATTTCTCCCCGAACAGAAAACCGAAGAAGTTGAGCCACCCAAGAGCATAGATATTCTAAAGACACTTGAAAGCGAGCGGGGTATTATCTCAGATGATGAGCTTTTTTCCAATTTTAATGAATTCAGACCTACAGCGGAAGGAAATTCGCTGAGTTGGGCCAATCTCATCGATCTCGTTCAAGTCTTGGACGACAGCTTCACATTTTCGCAGATGAACAAATACCTCAAATCATTTTCCGACAGAAACAAGCTGCTACCATCACTAGCTCCGGATCTCGTCAATACTAATGGTATTGTGCGGGTGTCAGCATGGGTCCCAGAGACCTCTGAGTCCAGTGAAAATCTCAAAGAGAGTGTTTTAAGTGGATATCTTACACCATCTTTCACCGCAAAGCAGTTACTTGCTCTTAACATAATTAGACAGTGCTGGGAAGTTGGTGTTGCCGAGATCGAGGAGGGCATCGGTCAGGCTGAAGTTCAACTCAATCCGGCAGATCTAGAGCTTTTGATCAGTAAGTAAATAGTCATGATTTTCTCTTCTGAAGGCTAATCGAACGTTTTACTCAGAACAAGGTTTCCTTGAATCGATCAGTGCCAATTATCTCTTCAGTGAGCTTGAAAAGATCGAGGTATTCCGAAAACGGGAAGTTGTGCGCATAACATCGAACCGAGAAAAGGCTGCTCTGATTGTACTCGAAATCGAGGATGCTTTGCGACACATTACTCGAATTTCGGTACCATTAAGACCTATATTTCCAAGAAACAAGGATAAGCGATTGGAGAAAAGGCATAGCAGCGAGTTAATTCTGAGAACTATTGGTCAACTGACAGACACTGAGATTGAAAAAATCAATTCCAATAATGAATCAACGGCTAGTCACTCACTCCACATACTTGCATGTCTCTAACGAGTCCGCAGGTTGTCATTTCAAACATTGAATACGACGCGCCTACTAAAACATCAACGAAGCACGAAGTTGCGCGAAGATTACTGCTAACCTCTTCCCCTCTCGCAGACCGCGATTCTCTGAGAATAGAATACGAAATAAATCCAGAGAATGAACATGGGTCTTTTACAAAGCAAGAGGTATTAAGGGGCCTTCCTTGGCATCAAAGAATGCAAAGATGGTATCGATGGACTGTGCCTATTGCAAAGGAGGCGGCGAATAACCAAACATCCGAGGAGCCCAAGCAAGTTTCTCGTGTTACGGGAAAGACACAAAATGAGGCACCCAGGACCTCAAGCGACGATTCTTCCCCTCAATCGAAGATTTCAGCTCAGTATAGAACTTTATTCGGAGATCCAGATGACATACCGGATGTAGTATCCGGTTCTGGACAGCGATCTCCTGCCTCTAAGACAGATGGCGCGGAGACTTCATGGGACACGGAAGTGGCGTGGTCTCAGGCTAACTCTATTGAAACGTCTGCTGTTGCTGGACGTGTCCTGCATTGCTTTCCAACTGATAACATTTTTGTTCCGAGGGAATTGAGTTCAATATCCAAGCCTGAAGTACTTCATACTTTTTCTTCCGATATTTCTACCCTCTTTCGCGCATTGCGCGACGCACCGCTTCTCACACCCAGACCTTTCGAGACACTGGTAATGAGATTCAAACCCAATCCATGGGCCGAGCAAACTGGTGGTGGTAGAATTGGTTCGGAAGCGTTGGCCATGTTTCCACTGATTGAGATGAGGTTCTCCATCAACCACAAATATCGTCATGCACAACTTCGTGATGTCAAAGCCATCAAATCCAGCGATACCTCCGATCTGATGCTCCCCCAATCTACTTTTGATCTTCGTTTCCAGCACCGGGTGGCGTCCCACATGATTCCAATCTATGGTCCTCGGGGAAGCCGAGTATTCTCTCCATCAATTGAATCTTTTGTAGCCAAATGCAATCTAGATCTTGACAGCGATCGTCCATTGGAAACACCGGCGTCGATTAAAATTCCCATGGCTGACCACATTTGTTCACCGGGTGCGCGTTCGCTAGTCGATACTCAAGGCCAATTTAAAGATCATAAGCAATTCCCTGTCGATTATCTTTTTGCTGGCCTTGAGTATAGGAATACCATGGTCTTTGATTTCGATGGATGGGAGACTACATACACGACTATTGAAGGTGGAAAAGCTGGCGGATCTGGTTCGGAATTACGTTTATTACCCATAAGAAGAGATAAAAAGCCCGCGTATGAAGAAGATTTCATGCAGAGTGCCTACCGAATGGTCGATATTGTGGGATCGAACGCTGTTCTTATTGCAAGAATGACTAATAAGTCGAAACAAATTACCACAGGATTGTCATTCACAAACATCCCCAGGAAGGATGGAAGATTCAAATTCTGGGCATACAGGCCAAGCGATTTCCGTGCAAATAGAACGATTGCGGAGAATGACGAGGAATGGCAGAATAAGCTAAAGGATGAACTCCCGATGAATAAGGATAGAACTTGAGCATCCAAGATATAACTACTGGGAAAGAACACGAGGGTATGGATAATTGAGTTGATGGTGTAGATGCTACCTCAACAGGCGATGAGAGCAAGTGTGGATCGATGTAAGCATGTGTATAGTATCCGGGCTTTATCTAAAGCATCAGTCCTGATAAGCCTGTAGGATTGTATGATATGATTGTTGTGAATGCAACTCGCTGTTCTCGTTCAACTAAATTATGTCTGGATTCTTCACATATTCTTATAACGAGAAGCGAGAGATAGATTTGCAGCTCTTCTGAGTCTGCCGATAATGTGGAAGCATGTAAAGTGCTATGAAATGTCTCCTGGTTATTAATTTATACCTGACTATGTGAGTTTTGTCTGTTTCCTCAACGGCACGAGACATTTTCTTCAAACTATGGTCACGAATCATGAGATAATTTTCACTATACACGGCAGGCAGAGAAATATGCTTAAAACAAGTGTATGTATAATGTTACAGTACATAATATCTACAAGAAAGTGATGAAGTCCATAAGAACCATTCTCCCAACAAATTTATCAGCTCGCCATTCCAGACAGCGATTCAGAATTTTCCAGTCCAGAAAAGCCACCAAAGATGGCAAATCAATCTCCGAATTTGGAAGTAGCAAAGACGGGTAGAGAAATTTATGCGCGGACATCACGAGCATGACGGCGCATCTTCTTAGCACCAGCGGTGACAGTCTCGGTGACAATGTCAGTTACCCATTCGTAATCAGTTATTTCTTGAGTGATGACGTTGGATCCACCAGCGGCGGCGGTGGTGGCTGGAGCCGATGTAACGACTGCAGCTTGCGTAGATGAAAGGACAGATGTAGCAGCCTTGGAGCAAGATTTCTTGGAGCTTGAAGCGGCACTGGTGGCAGCAACTGAAGATGCTTGGCTGGTGGGAGACACAACTGCAGAGGTAGCGGATGAAGCAGCAACGGCGCTAGATGTTCGAGAAACAGCCTCGCTGGTGGCAACGGCAGATGAAGAAGCGATGGTGGCGCTAGAAACGGCACTGGTAGCAGCAGATGAGGCAGCACCGGTGGCTACGGCGCCTCCGGAGGTAGCTCCAGACCATTGGGCAGGACCAGGAACTTTGTAGGTGGAGAAGGATTCGTAGAGATTGAACTCAATGCTAGGGTCGGTCTCGGTATAAAATGATGTTGCCACCTCACCAGCAGGGCTTTCGGTTCCAGCACCGCTAACCCACAAGTTGATACATTGAGGATAGTTTTGAGCACCATTAGCCTGGTTAGCACTGTGGAGGGCGATGATCTCGTGGCGGAGAACATAAGCACCAGGGGCGATGGTGCTTGGAATGTTGACGGCCCAGGAGTTGTTATTGGCAATCAAGTTGTCAGAGGCCCAGGTACCTGGGTTGTATCCGCTAATGCTTCCGACACCATCGATCTTGAAGAACTTAAGACCAGTCTTATCAACAGTCGTGCAATCTCCATCGCAGCTCGCCAGGTAATCTACAAGATATTAGCACAGGAATTTAGACATTACGTTACGTTAACATACCAAGGACAGGGCCGTGGTGAGAGACTGGCCATGTGTTCCACGCCAATGTTACATCACTTCCAGCAGTTACATTGACGTAACCCTGAGCGTTTGTTGCACTCTTGTGGCAGATGATATCAGAGGTGCTATACGCATCGGGGGAAACGAAACCATTGTCCTGGTTCAATGCAGACCATCCGGCAACAACTGGCGCTGGAGTCTGGTAGTGGAAGCTTGGGTTGTAACCTTGGTACCTGAGGAGAGTGTTAGAAACGCGCCTAGAACTGCGATAGTTGTGATCAACTCACCATACACCATTAGCCTCAATGTTCTGGACAAACCCGTGAGCTGCAACGGAGGAAACAAAAGCGGCACCTGCCACGACTGCGATCTTGGAGAAAGACATTTCGATAGATGGGATTGATGAGTTTGGTGCAAAAGGTAAACTTTTTGGACGTTGAATGAGTGTTGGGAGTAAAAGGATTCGGTTTACAGACTTCAATCAATGAAGGAATGAATGTATAAAGTCAACTAGGACTGGAAATGAATGTGGTGGTAAAGAAAGAAAATGTTTTGGTTGAACGATTCAACATTCATTGAAGACTGCGAGGAAAGGTACTTATATACACACTCAAAGGATGGCCCCCTTACAATTCGCAACCTTAGATGAACAGCCTGGTAGTGGAGAATCAGTATACAGGAAACCAAATGCCACGAGAATCCTGGCCCATCTGATTAATCCTTGATTAAGATGCCAAAGTTTCGTTTGTCGGATGGAGCCCAAAAATTATGCTTGATTCAAAGCGGGGGTAGACGTGAATCGGAAACAGATTTGGATGGGTAGAACGTAGAAACAGTCAAAAGAGGTGCATCTCAAGCGGTAATTGGCAATATATTTGTTGCTCGCTTGAGCATTGTAATAATTTGAAGGGGGTTGACGACCCGTACAGGGGATGAATTCCTATGAAATGCGCGCCAATGCGCCATCCGATATCCGAAGCCGTCGCCCTCGGTTGGTCGGTTGACGTGAAAACCTATCAGATGGAGCATAAAATGTGGATTTTCATCCTAACTTGATCGATGGTCTAAGCATGAAACACGATACTGTGCATCCAACGCTCACTAGAACGTTTCCGTCTTTACATCCGTCATTCGACCAATGATGGCTTGGATGAGGACTTTGTTTGAAACTGCCAGTGGTTGTGATAAATTGAACGTCGGCGCCCATCCATAGTGACGAGGAATAACAAAATAAAGCGATGGAGATGGGGCCCTCGATTGTTCCTACTTTCATTTTGCTGGCAGTTGTTCTGGCCCACTTGAATCAATTAAGCGCATGCTGGCATGAAAAATGAGTAAGTGAGGGGCCACCCACGATTACCATGGTAAGTTTTCTTTTTTCCCTATGATTTCGCTTCTGAACAAGCTTAAGCTCGTCGAGGTCATACCCGAATCCAGCAAATATGATCTCCAAGATGGCATGCTATAGAAGGCTCTCGAACTGTCCAGGAACAGAAGCATTGATTGACAGAGCCGCCGGATATATGCCGACCCTGGCATTCTCCCTTGACTTTCACCCATCACGAAATGTTGTGAAGATTAGACGAAAACTCGAAGGTGGAGCATTAGGTCAGGGGTCGCCTTCTGACAAATGTCATCGGAGCTTCGACCATGAAGAAAGTATTTCTGACAAGACATTGCCGCTGAGGCTATGGTTATGTCAAGCATGATAAATTACCCGTCTCAATCGGGGAACTCGGTTCTCTTACCGAGAGATCAAGCACATAGCCAGCTCCCCGAGCGAGTAATCATCTTTCATTATTGGTCCCGCACCTAATTTGACTCTTTTCGACTAACTATGGTTTGCACTCGCGCCTTAAGATTTGACAGTCGCATCCTTCCATGCTAATGAAGACACTAGAGAGCGAGCTAGCGAGCAAAGATATCGCTGTCGAGCGCGTCTTACATTCCTGCCAGATCTAATTCTTCGTTCACAATGTCTAGCAGCCGCCACAAACTAGGTCTGCCTTCGTATTTCAAAGCGTGTTTCCCGCGGTATATGTCTCCCTTACCATTGGACCTTTGTTTTGTGACAGGAAGCGCATCTATGTGAAACTAAACTGGGATTGGGGTTCAACGAGGTACTTCGTAGATGCTCAGGTTTTGTTTATGCATTCGCGCGAGTCTCGGGCTGTTGTCAAGGTCAAGTCGTGTATCTCTTATTACTCCCACGACCCTAATAATAGGATGAGAAAACACTGCAATCCTGCTAATTCTTCTAATGTTAGTAGTCATCCTAGAGTCGATAGCAGATGTGAACGGAGGTACCCAAGCTGAGCAACTTGGTGGATGATATCTGCACAGCACGAATGCAAAATCGAGCTATATCCAGTTATTCGACTAACGGGGTTGCAGCTGTGCGCTTACATATAATAACGAGATCCGGATTGTTTTCTTGCCGCCTGCCTTCTGACATTAGGTCAAAATCAAGTCAAAATTGGGTCAAGATGTCTTCGGAATGATCGATTATATAAAGTAAAGTTGAGTTCTAGTCGAAAGCTTGTGTGAATATTATGAGCTTTATCTGAGCAGCCGTTTGGCTTGCTGTTGTAGGCCTTTACTTATCCTCTCTTGTTGTGTCATTTCACGTGTTTCCCTGATATAAGATGCCAGTAGATCAACCCCTACTTCTCCAGCTGATCCCATACCGGCAGTTGCCTCCATATACTGATTCCTCGTATCACTGTTTTTCATGGAAATATCTCGCACATGCTGTCAAGTGGTATCAAAGTCGATACTTTACTCCAAATACAATATTTCCAATAGAATCCTTCATTATTCACCAGCTCCTACCACAATCATGATGTGTGTGATATGCTTGCTCTCAGGATTGAAGATTTTTCCCTTGCGCTTGAATCGATCTTGGTGTGCCAAGTTTCGCTGGATACTTGTCTTCCGCGACGAGCCACAATCATTTCGTGCTAGAAGCCAAAACAGGCTACAAACAGTCTAGCAAACTGTATATCTCCAATGAACTGCAAAGTATTTGGGTGACCACTGGACTGGCAGACATCCTCAAGACTTCTCAACCCCCAACATTGAATGAAAATTCGGGTTGCACACAGTTTTAAACTACAGCTAGAAGCCTAAAATTGATCGAGATTGCAACAAGCGTGTAGGAGAGATGATCAAAATTGTAGGGTACAACTAGGTAGGCACATGGGCTGAGGGAGAGACGCAAGTTAGAGCTCAACCACTATCTGTTGATACACTTGGAATCTGGGATACATCGTGTCACTTCAATAAGGCACAGTAGTATCGTTGAAACCGGTCTGGTTCTTCTAATTAAGTGGGAGGCTGAGATAATCTAGCTTATACTCCTGTGCTGAAGGCATTCCAACATAGGGCAGTGCTATATTAGTGATTCACTTTCTATCCCAATACTACCTGCGTTGAATATTTGTAGTCGCTCTCATGGCTTCCAATTACCTCCATAGTGATATCTTATCTACTTATGTATCACCCAAGGGCAAAGTCGAATTGACTTAAATGTCTCCAAGAATCATCGAGCTTCCCTGTCGCCACAATTTGGGTCAAAACTAGTCTTGATCATCCAACAACCAAGCTGTGTCGTATTTCTTTATACCTCTGGATATTAAAGCTCAAGTACTCAATTTCTCTCATTCGCGTCTATCATATTACAAAATTTTGCCGATTTCTTCTTGCCCACTGCATTAGACTCATTGAACGCTATTAGACCATTGACGAGATGTGTTTGTTCATGTTATTTGGCTGCTCTAATTTTTTTCTGCGCGCAAGGATCATTACCTGGTCTCATATGCAAAGAATGTCGCTGGCCATATAGTTTGGCATATAAACAGGGGACGATCCACTTCACGAGTTGAGCCTCGATCATAATACATAATTTAGAAAACAATGTTGCCAAAGACTGAAAATGCAAAGATGAGATTCTAGCATTGAGATGAGAGAGAAGAAGAGAAAACACAATTCCTGAACGACTATATTTCCAAACTGCTTCTCGGCTTCACTCGTTTCAAGTTTTACATCAATTATGGCGCTTGTGCCTCGAAGGTATGATATTATTCACCCAATGCTATGAGGATAGCTAACATACACTAGAGTTCAGATATTCAAACTCCCAGAATCAAAGAAAACTCCACTGTATGATAGCGATGAGACACAACGTTTGTAACGAAAGTATGCATGCTTGATGATCTTCATAGTTGGATGAATTATCATACCACTTGGACTTGTGTTGAGTTTGTGTGGGAATCGTCTAGGTTGTCTCGGGGTTTTTTGGCTGGTCTACTCCAGTCATTGTAGGCTCCTTCTATCTCTATAATATTTCTGCAAGTGCGTACTCCTCAACATCAGTGTAGTTTCCTACATCAATGCACTCTCCAGCATCAAAGCCTAGAGCCGGTCGTAATATCGTGGGTGGACATCTGCTGTACGAATCCTAGTATTTTGCAACTCTCCCTAGTGAGTGCTTTTGTGATAGCTCGTAAGTGTCGAGATCTGAGGATGTAATATGTGTTACTAATACACAATGCGTGAGTTTCAACGTATTCCATATGAGGAAGTTCTCGACAGAATGCGGGAGCAGGTGTCGCGATTGAAGGCATACGTATGGTTCGTTATAGGATGACTAGCTGGTACCCTGATACGCGGGTGCTGCTCCAATGCATTTCCCAAACTCTGGAAGGCAATTAGTATACTGCATTGACGCTGCCGTTAACAATCTTACTGGAGCATACGGAAGGTTCTCTTTAGTTGGATAACGGCTCATGAGTGTAAATTAGGTCTACTGTATAGAAAACAGGGAGTCAATGAAATAGCGTATTGTTCTAGTGCGCTTTGCATGCTATCAATACTTGTGTGATTGAGTATTCCGTTGAATGTTATTCATCGACAGGCGAATCTTCAGGCCTGTTCAGGCTGTTGAGGGTCTGTGAAGGAGATGATCTGCTGTGATGAATCGCTTTGAAAGATCTTGTATAAGTCAGGAAATGATACTTTCGAAAAATTTAAGGCTCGCCTTAGCTATTCACGGATGATGGCATGAAGTGAAGGCTCTATAGGGTTATTCGCTTGATTTCTTCAGTGCATGCAGATGCTCACAACATAACATACAGAACAACGAAAACAAGAACATATTTTGAAAACATGAAACGGATGATGAACTTGATCGAATACAGGGTTCTCACCTAAGCCAAACTTTCGCGAGCCGCCAGGTCAGATATCTTGGGGCATGGATGATGTTCAGACCTCTTTCCGACGACGAGAAAAACCAATATGTTGTTAATTACACTGATCTTTGAGCAATTCAGAACTCGCATGATTGAGCAGAAGTGATAGGAAATACTAGACGGCGCGCGGACTGGATTTACTGGGCCAATCGGAATCACCAGAGTGCCAAGTGATCCGAAATGTTGATGTTTCTCAATTTCCTTCTTTCTCCTCCACGATATCTCTGCTGCAGTTGCCCCCAGCTGTCCACGTCTTCTTAATTTACATGAATCCACCGCCATTCTACAGTTGGTGTGCACTGAGCGATACTAATGATTTCTCACATGCACCAATATTTTGTCTGCGAAATTGGAATTTTAAAATGTATATACTTTGCTGGTCATGGAGTAGTTCCAACACAATTCTTCACAATATCATCCGTGTCTCCTCAGACAAGAGTAAGATTTCACTTAGGAGTTGTTCATAGGAACGTACAACTTGAGGACTGGAATATGAATCGCAGACGATGAAGAACTGGTGGATAATCTACATAAAATATGTCCGAAATAATTACGCAAACATTTCTATGAGTCGTAAGCCAGTATCATTCACCAGGTCATTGCTGGAAAGCACCTACCAGTATCCTCGGAACAAATTGTAGGCGCCGACTTGGAGCGACTTTTCTGCCAAATCCATAACCGAAATGAGGTAGACAGCCCAAAGGGGGCGTGGGGCAGTCGCTGACAAGGGCTTACCGCTGTTCGTGCCCGCTGGATCTTTCAATCCGAGACATACGGACCTAATATCTGTTTCGACTGACTTGCATTCCATGGATCACTAACGTACTGTACAAGTAGTAATGATGACATCCGAATCAACCCACCAATGAAAATATCTTCAATTTTTCTCCGTTGGTAAATTGGATTTAATCGCTTTGGGTAGCGCTTTGACATGGGAGATAAGCTGGCCGGCCTTTAGAAACAGCTAAGATATTCTCGACGACTTGGCTACCGAAACAAATAATAATCGGTCCATATCAAGGGGTTTCGATTAACCTCCTCCTATCGTGGATAGTGGAGAGAAGAATCGTGGCGCCTCCGAAATGAATTGATGGGAAACGGAGAATAGGAGTTCTGGATAGGTCTTGAAGACGAGAAGCCACTTGTATATATTCTTGTTCACCCGGTATTCTCTCATGACTTTTCCCCCCTCCTCATCAAAGCCAGGTTGCTCTTTGTCTTCTCAAACTTCTATCGTTCTCTTTCGCTCTCTCACTTTCACTCCTTTTGCCTTGTGCAGTATTACATTCTTTAAGTTGGTCTGAGATCACTACTTGTATTTACATCAACAAACTCCAAACGCACCATCCCTCAACTCTCAAAACCACTCAAACAACTGAAGCAAAGATGTCTCTCACTAAGATCGCTGCTTTCGCTGGATGCGTTGCATCAGTCGCTGCTCATGGTTTCGTCTCTGGAATTGTTATCGATGGCACCTAGTAAGCTCGACCGTGTTTCTTGAGCGCCAAGAGCCGCAAACTAACCCTCACAATAGCACTCAAAACTGGTCTCCATCTGATGCATACGCAAGCCCCGCACCGAAGCGAATTGGCTGGGCTGATACTAACCTCGACTTGGGATTCACGAGTCCTTCTGAGTATGCCGGCCCAAACATTATCTGCGCACAAAATGCCAAAAACGCCGCACTTTCAGCTACCGTCGCTGCGGGCGGATCCATCGACCTCCAATGGAACACATGGCCCGAATCTCATCACGGCCCGGTCATTACATACCTCGCAAACTGCGGTGGGGATTGCACCACTGTTGACAAGACTACCCTCAAATTCTTCAAGATTGACGAAGGTGGATTGGTAGACGATAGCAATATCCCTGGAACATGGGCGTCCGATAAAATGATTGCCAACAACAACACATGGACTGTCACTATACCCTCTGACCTTGCTGCTGGTGGCTACGTCATGCGTCACGAGATCATTGCTCTCCACAGCGCCGAGTCAGCGAATGGAGCACAGAACTACCCACAATGTATTAACCTCGATGTTACTGGTAGTGGTTCTCTTGCACCAGAAGGAACTCTCGGTGAGGCCCTCTACACCCCCACCGACCCAGGTATCTTGGTCAACATATACGCCGCCATTTCCTCTTACAAAATCCCTGGACCAGCAATGTACAACGCCACTGGTTCTGCATCAGCCACCAGCGCAGCTAGCGTTGCCACTTCTGCTGTTGCCGCTTCGACCACCGCCATTTCCACCTCCGCTGTTCCATCCACTCTCGTCACCAGCGTTGCATCAGCTACATCTGCTGCCGTTATTCCAACTCCAACCGCATCAGATGATGACGACTCTTGTGATGCATAGATTGCATCGTTGATTAACTACTATTTCTGGGATTTGGTCGTGTTAGAAGGGGAAGGATTTGTTGTTTCATTGTACATAACCTTTTGGGGCAATCACATGTCTCCTGTATAATATACTCCGCCCGCTTATGGAATATTCGATTGAGCAATTAGGAATGATAGACTCGTTACTATATCAATGGTTTCCGGAACAATTCGTTTTATAATGCAGCCATTGATGTACTTGCCTTATATATGCTGATTGCCTTCTAGACGATTGCGCTAGAACAATGCAATGTGATTCTCCATGCAAGAAAGATCAAACCAGAAGATTAGCGTATCCTAAGTCGATTTACAGATTGAGAAACCCAATGCCTATGACTTTAGGTCCGTTAAGAACCAGGAGCGCTTCTGGACCAAATGATCTTACTGAGATCGCCATTCGCCCAGTATCCCGACCCTCCTTGTTGCCATATCCTAGATCTTTCAGTCCAAGAGTGATTCATTGCATCCCATTCCGCGCGGGAATGGTCGTGCGCTCGCCCTTCTGGGGAATCGTTGAGCATTTCCAAGACATTACTACTATGCAGGCCACTATGCAGGCGAGAAGAATCCCACAGGACGTATGCCTTTTTCCGAAGCCAGTCATCGCCGGGGAACATAACGAATGAATACCTCGAGCGGAACAAGTGCGTAAGATGCCAAGCTTCAAGGGGACCCGTATCTGTGTCGGCGGAATCCTCATGGGGGGCCAAGGAATCCACTTCAGCCTGGGAGAATTCATGAAGAAAAAGCCCGTTGTCTTCGATGTTTGAATCGTACTCTGTATTTAATTCGTCATAAAGCCGGACGCTGGGGCCAAAGATCGAATGTGGCAAATCAAATCTAATTTCATCGAAACTTTTATTCTTTAAATAGTGTATAAATTCAATTCCCTGCGATAGCTATTCAAAGAATCGTGATCAGTATACACAATTAGATAAAGATAAGTATTAAGGTAGAATCGAAACCTACCCAAACTTGCTTCCAATGATTGTCACTGCCATATGCGAGATAATTAACTCGAAGATCTCCGAACTGTATATCATGGCTAAGAACCTCGTGAAGATCTATTACAGCCATGCTCAGAGCCAATTTAGATTGAAAACCGGGGCGCCCACTGACCTTTTGACATCTTCCTCTCAAGGAAGTCATGAATACAACCAATCTGCTCATTCTCCCATGGCGCGTGTCTCGAAAGAAATTGGGACTTTGCTTTGCTATCTTCTAGATCAGAGAAAAGAGGCGACTGGTATGAAAAGAGACTACAGAGGAGTTCGAAACGGTAGAAGGCGCGGGAGAAACGAAAGTATTCGGACGTTGATAAGTCTGTATCGTCTGGGGACAGAATTGACCAAGCACTGTCGGCAAATTCTATAACTAAATTTTGGATGATATCGTGCATACGAACCATGTGAAGGAGGTCATCGAGAATCATCTCGTCAAGCCCCTGGTGAGCATTGAGCTGCGCTTGCGGCGCATAAATAATATCGAGGATTTTATCAATCGACGCTGCAGATAGAGGTTTGGGTCGATGAGAAGCAGCCCTGACGGCGACTGCATATGGGAGAAGACTCGGCGTGATATGGTTAACCACAATCTCCTTTTTAATGCTGGGATGCTCTTGATATGACAGGTAGAATTTGCGGGAAACAAGAATACATGGTAGGACGGAGTGTATGTTATCGAGGTTTTTGAGAATAGAAGCTATAACTTCACACGGAAGATCGGCGACAGTAGCGCTCTGCATGATTCCCACGTAGATGTGGCCTTTTTCTGTCTAACCACAGGATTGAATCATCAAATAGAAGAGCTTTGGGATCATTCTACCTTGTAGAAATATTGTGTTAGTGGGAGAGGTTTTGGTAGATGGCGGATGTGATGTGGTTGGTGGCTGTGCTGATGGCTGTGCTTGATGTCTGTGCGCGGGATAAAACCTCGGATAGAACTATTCGCTCGGATATTCTCATTGGACGCCCGAGACGCCCAATCATCATTGCAAGATATTGATTGATAGTCACTGTTGGGGGTGCAGCAGGTTGGCACAAAGAATAGTACCTGTAAGGTTCGAAATAGGTTCAATGATAATAAAGAAAACTGTGCTTATACTTGATTCGACTGTTCTATCTACAGTAGGAAGGACTGGCCTTGTATAGTCATTTCTCAAGCTAGAACTAATGGCTGGCTTGATCTACAAGCTGCCTCGATATAGTTCTATGAACCCATAAGCATATTTCCGATGTTTACCTGGATCTGGTCCTATAACTATAGACACCATCACTAGATTAGTACCAGTAGTTTACTGGAGATTTGTATGAACTTGTTTTACCCGCGATGTCGAACTGAATGTTTTGTAAGGAATCTTCTCCACATCTCACACCCTAAATGAAGATGAGAGAGTGGCGTTAGTGAAAGAAATCAGAAATCATTTCAGTTATCGATACGACGATCGAGAAAGAAGAGAGGCATGGGTGTATTGCAGAAGAATTGATTCTTCCCACGAAGGCTGAGGCACCCATGGTTAGAGCCGGGAAAGAGAAGGTTTTGAGAAAGATGACTGAAGCGTTCCGTAAAGGGGAGTTGGACGAGATGTACGGCTGCGAAGGATATTCAGATGTAAGTGGATACAGTTAGAATTATATCAGTTGGCCTCAAATAACAGACAATAAATTGGAGCCTGTCCCGCTCATTAATAGGGCTATGAAGAAGATGAGAGAAGATAGGTGAATAAAATAACATCTGGTGTAGCGGATTCCAAAAGCTCTATATATTTCGCCTATAATTTCCTTCTATCCTCCATCTGATAGTGCACTTCTTCTAGCAGTAGATAACTGCAGCCACCGAGAAACGAGACACTATCTATATCTACAACAAATCACACTGTATCTCAGAAGTCAGCGAAAATATTATCAACAAGCACACGCAACCTCGCGAGCATCCCCTCTTTCCACTCTCACCAAAATTACACTCAGCACCTAAAAATCATGGATAGTCAACCGCCCCTTTCACCCGATCCCATTTCATTAATTACCCTTCCTATCCTAGAAGCGAACTCTATCATTGCTATAAATACCGGCGGGAAGTATACATAATCTTCGCTCAACACCACGTTCCGTTGTGCTTGCGCTGTGGACAGCTGCCGAGATTGGGGGGCTTGTTTAGGAAGTGGTAGGCTACGAGAGGACTGTTAGACAACGCGATATAAGACTTGAGATGGTGGACTTAGACGGCAAGATGACTGCTGAATGTATACACGAATAACGAGCTGCAATGCTCAACGAAGTGCAAATAGAATTGAACGCTAAATAAGAATATCGATGTTTTGGCACTGTGCTCGCTCAAGATTAATCAATTGACAAACGATCTATAGTTGGTGGTACATACGTTCTATCTCAAAGGACAATACCATCGTGGAAAGATACTCGTAAGTCAAGTATCAGATGCCCATGTATATCGTCCGACCTTCAGTCATAATACCGTTCATCACCTTGTTGTAATAAGACGTCCCAATGCTTTCACCGACACATCAATAATCCACAATCTTAATCCTCTCCACCAAGTCATCCGGTAGTTCTTCCTTCTTCACAAGTCCCAGTCCCACTACATCACCCCAAAAGAACATCGCCCTTGATTGTGCGTATCCCAAATAATCAAACTCATCCTCTTCATCCTCGACCGCCTCCTCCGTCTTAATATCGGCTTCAGCCTTTTCCAAAACGACCGGACTTTTCATCTCCTCTCTCACCAACTCACACCCAAGCTCCAATTGTCCATTTCCATTTGCTTCATCAATCTCATCGGGGCTAGCCGTCAACGGCGGTGCATCATCCAATTCCGGCACTTTGGCTTGTACAATACCCCATGCCACCCACTGTGCAGTATTCGCAACTCGCCAGAGTCTAACCTCTTTCAAAAGCTCTTCCACGCGTATCTCCGTTTCTTGTTCACGACGAGCTTCTTCTTCGGCGTATATACTGTTGTTATCCCGTTCACTGAGTGGCGTACGATTATCCAACATGAATGCGCTGATGCTTCCGGGTGGCGCATCTTTCCCATCAAGGCGAGGAGTAGAAGAAGCCTTTGAGTGGAATTGGGGACGGTGATTGATATAGGCTCGAATGAATCGTTTTTGTTCTTCGATAGATGGATAATCGGCTGTGTTGCATGTCCAGGTGGCCGGCGGTGGACTATGGTAGTTGTAACACCATTCTGTAAAATGGTTCGCGAACTCTAATCCAGGGGTATTGGCAGAAGCATATTCGAAGTCAATGACAACAAGTTGCTTGTGTTCGTTCAATGGTAGTAGAAGAGGTGATGGGGCGGATCCTGGTGTTGGTGGTTCCGGCACAAGACGAAGGATATTACCGTATTGAGTCTGGCTGATATTAGCTGGCAGGTAGGATATAGGGTGCTAATACGTACATCATTGTGAGCGAACACCAAGCTACGACTCATATTCTCAAATCCGCCGTAACTTGCTTCCAACCATTTTCTGTATTTTTCAACAGCTGCTCTGAAAACAGGCCATTCAACGCCACAGACCAAGCCCCTGTCCTTCCAGCTCTCTCCGCGCACGCTCTTAGTCGAATTACCTTCCAAGATTTGCTTATCAAGATATGTTATGA
This sequence comes from Clarireedia aff. paspali H2, assembly GCA_026770245.1. NCBI lineage: Eukaryota > Fungi > Ascomycota > Leotiomycetes > Helotiales > Rutstroemiaceae > Clarireedia > Clarireedia aff. paspali H2. The sequence continues at coordinate 41,360 of JAJCXA010000162.1, forward strand.
TCTCTTGACATCTATCGACCCATTTGTCCCAATTTCTCCACACAAATGGTCCTTCCTCCCTTTCCTTCTCTAATAATTCAACTCCATCATGCAATTCCCGCATGCGTTTGGCAATCTTCTTGCTCGTATCTGGTATTCTCAAATCCTGAGAAGTGAGCGTCTGCGCATTGAAGAACTCTTCAAATCGGCCGTTCCTGAAGGTTCCCAATAATCTCGGCCCAATCTTTTTCCTTGCCAGTCTTCGCAAGATGCTCAATTCCTGCTCCCGATCGATCAGATGTTCGACTTGAGGACCGTAGATTCGCAAAAGGAGTTTTTGAGGAGGCTTTGGTGAATGATTACTGGGCAAAGTAAGACTGGTGCTGCTGGCAGACGGTAGCACATCGGCTGGAGGCGAGACAACATATACAGCATTGGTAAGTGCCCCGCTCAATCTCACTACCTCAATTTCCCCTCCACGTTCTAGAGGTACCCTTCTCCAACCCTTTAGCCTTAGTGTATGTGCTAACCTCACAATTTCGTTCTTGAAGGTAAGCCATGCCTTCCGCTCCTTGTCCGCGCGTTTCGATGTGCTTAACGTCGGGATCTCCATAGAAGACCCACCGCCACTGTAGGAAAGTGTCTTAGAGTTATCGAGAACAACATCACAGGATGGAACTACAATTTCTCCATCTTGATACTCAGTATCCGAAGATGGGTTGCCGGCTCTTAGAGAACGTGCAGAAGATCGTCGTCGTCCAACGTGAGAGGATCTTCTTTGAGATGGAGTATGGGGAAGATGATCGTGGCCGAATGAAAGCATGTTATCCTCCAATATTCTCTGCAATTTATCCAGAGAGTATGTACTCGAGGATGAACTCTCCGATGTTGTTCGAGGTTTGGAGGACATTCCGCGGTCCGGTAGTTCGTTATTCTCAGTTGAGACCTTGTGGTTTAAATGAACTTTATTCGCTTTTCGTGCAGCCATCTTTGCCTTTTCGGCATGGAGCCAATCCGCAATTTGAGAAAGAAGCTTTTCATGGTGGCGATGCTTTCCTTCCTGATTTGCTGGAGTTCCTTCCTCTGTATTGAGCTCATCTTTGCTTGACTGACTTCGAAGGGACACTTTGGACGAACTGGTAGACGCCATTTTAGGTCGGCCTGTCAACCTTTTCGCGACGCCAGCATTAAACTGTTTTGGCCGTTGGTTTTCTTCATTAGGTGGGCGTTGAATCTCTTCTGGCTCTGCATCGATCGAGACGTCTGTGGAACGAGATAAATGTCAGTAACTGCGACGCGACAGTGCTGTATAGCTCGCCATCAAAACACGCAGAGTTAACGGCAGCAGAACAATCTCACATTTAGTGGGCCCACTCCTCGGGCTTTGGGCTTCAACATTATCTGTCCTCAGCGCTGGTCTGCGAGGCACGGCGGTGCCGTTAGGCTGCGAAGGTGTACTCATTTCCACTGGTGATCAAGAAATATGCGTAGTAAAACGAGGGAGTCTACAAACCGGTAACGACCATAAATCAGATAAGAAATAAACCAAGAGTGTGCTGGCTACAACCTGGAAGTACACAAGACCAAGGGTTCTCCCAATCTTCACTTGTACTATCTGCTATCGTTGCTACAGTTTGAGGACAGCTCGCGGCTCCAGAATCCAGAATCCAGAATTTCCCCTCGTATTCGACTAACCCCACCTTCTTTTTGCTGTTGTAGATGAGTGGGTTGGCTGGGTATGAATTGAGGGTGGAGTGAGGGAAGTGTAGTGAGCCGCAGATTGCGGTCAGGTTGTGTGTTGGTTGGTGTGCTCCGAGAAGTTGTTCATCTTGAGTCGCAATTTGACATGTTCTTGTTGTTGAAGTTGTAGTTGTCTGTAGTTGTCGTGATTGATGTCGCTTGTGGCTTGGAGCTTGTGGCTTGTGGCTTGGTGGGAAGTGATGTCATAAGGTTAACCTTAACCTTTGCCTGGTATACTTGAATGCACGTGTGCGTAGATCTCGCTGCAGTCGCTGTCAAGGGTCCAGCTTCAACCGATTAGTTCTATTGGTTTTACGAACACGTGCTACCCAGTGCTACCTAATGCCATGTACCCTCGTGATACACTGCAGTAGTTCGCTGATTCCTTATCTCAGGTGACTCAGACGCTCCGCCAAAGCACGGCCTCATTATATTCAATAGATTCTATCAGTGCAGTCGAGTAGAGGGAATCTTATATGAGTCTTGTAGATTCGACCTTGTATACTGGGCAGATCCGCCAACCACAACGGACTCGCACCGAACTTTCCCGCCGCCTCTCGGAGGTTTACAGTATATACAGAGCTCGCTGCTCTACATGCAGAGGTAGCAGCTCGCTAAGAAGAAGAGGAGGAGGATGATGATGAGGAAATGGAGGATGTATGATTTTTTATTTTCTGTTATTTTGCTTGTAAAATAAGAAATGAGAACTTCCTATCTATCCGCCGACCCATGGATATACAAATAAAGAATATACATGTGATAGTTATGCAGCTGTTCTAGCTCGTTTAGATACATTCCTACCAGTTTTCAAGGTATTCCTTTTTCGGGACAAGACCTTGCTGCTCTCCCCGTGGATACTGGTACTTGAGTAGTTATATTCGACCCATATACGAAGTAGAAACTCAACTTTATGACGCTTATACTGGTCCATGTTACATACGCGAGCATCACTACCAAGCTCGAGAAAATCGTCCATCAGTATAGTCATTTCAGCGCCACGGTGAAATATGTTAACCCATTTGATAAGCCCAGCCATATCCGTGACAAACCATTCATCCATTCGTTTGCTTGAATCTGTAGGGTCGCATAAGAACAGTGCAGAGCACCAAGGTCTAATAGCATCAAACTATCTGCTGCGCCATAATGAACAGCAATCGAATGCCACGCTCGAGACCTTACGCGACGGTCGAAGAGCGGCTATGTTGGTGCGCAATTCCATAATCGACACCCAAAGAACCACCACGTGCCATTTCAATTGAACTATCTCTCCATAGGCTAGAAAATAAGCAGGTAGATGATGATGGAACAACTTGGACAATTTCTACGGACTTTTCAAAGCCAGATTTTCGTAGCATTGTCCGGGTACATGTCCTTCATGGCTCTTGGTTATGCCCGAGTTCTGTCTATGCTGAGATGGCGTTAGCGGCGGCAAAATTCATCGAAGGGTTGTCCAGCGAAGGGATGGACGAGTCCGTAGTATAGATATGATGATATCTGACATGAGATTTCCAAAGTATTTATATTCAGCCCCAAAGATGTCAGCCAATCATTGCGATTGGTAGTTCTGGCATATCAAAATAGCGATAAATCTGGGCTAGATATGAAAGTCTTGTCAATGGCATAGTAAACGGGTTGAACATGCTCGCATGACTGCTCGTTATTCTAAGAGGATCGCTTACACCGAGCCTTGGGACCGCACTATATACCTCTACAGGATGCGTATTTAGCAGCTTTCTTCGCGTGCCCTGAACGGCAAAGCTCATGCAATGCAAAGGGGACTTATCCGCAAACTCTTCTTGTTCTTCTTTGACTATGATGCACAATTTAGAGCGATGAACGAGGTTATCATGAATAGCAAAATGTATAAGGCTGTGGCTCGCGGTACCTTTGGCTTCGTGCGGAGGAAGTTGTATATTTCACACCTACTGGACCGATGAGCCTTTTTATCTGCCTAGGTCAATCCTTCGCTCAAGTCATGAAATTGGCCTGAATGTTCGAACAGTTCGATATATCTCACAAGGGTGGTAGACTATGCGCCTTTCTAGTGGGTTAGATAGAAGGGCAGACTTATCAGAATCACGTCACATGGATCCTGTGGGGAAACAGGGCTCATGATTGGAGATCTATATATTTTTGACGGAGATCAGACGATAGGTGTTGTATAGGGGGTGATGTTCCAGTCAATCATAGTTTCCGTTTCATCTGTATTATTTCTATCAACAAACACATCAAAAGTCCTAGGAGATTGATCTGCCTCAAAGAACTTGCATTTTGTGACACAGGAGGCGGCGTATAATAGTCAGGAAGCGGCGTCTTTCCAAATAGCAATCCCGGTAATTGCGTCTGAAGTTGGACTGTTGTCAGATCAGTTTAGCAAAATGACGAAATTCGAGGATGTCGATGTCGATTCATTATTGATGATCTCCATCGTGGCTCAGTTGCAGTGGATATTCCAGCTGGATATCCTAATAGAAGGTGGTAGCATATCTTATGCTATGAAGTCAGGATTCTAGGATAGATCCGTAGCAATTTTATTCATCTCTACTTCATTAGTTATTTGTACAACATTTGCTGGAAATTTTGCGTTGTGTGAATAACAAAAAAGATTAATATGACGCTCTAGAAGGCCTCTGTATACGATGAGATATCTCGACTAGGATTGAGATCTCTTCACTTACTGTCTTGTGAAGTCCTAAGCGCAATCGTATTACAAATGTACTCTTACTCGTATCTATTGATAGTCAGTGGAGTTATCTTCCAGCACAAAATCTATTCTGCGTGTGTAATCATGCTCCTGCCGCTTGAATTGCTTGTTGCAGTACTGGTATAGAGGGACAAAACTTCGCGCCTGTCTCGCGGCATTGAGCATTAAGACAGTGCTGCAAATCTTAAACAAATGACAGTTTGTGAACTTGAAGATAAAGGGTATAAGGAAATATTCCACCTCGTGCTAGAACTCGAAACATCTTTTTCAAAAGCTTCCAAAGATTAGATAGTTCAACAAACGCCTGAGAGTCCCAATTTTGTATGCCTGAGATAAATGGAAATTGCCTGTACCTTCTGTAAAGGAGATGATGCAGAATAGTCATGCACGGAATACTGCCTGGAAGAGTTATGTCAGATCAAGAGTAGGGTTTTTGTCGATTTGTGCGTATGAAACTTTTGCGTCATTATCACTCAGTTATAGTATTCCTAGTAGAATAAAACTCAAAATTCTTTATATACTTGCAAATTGATACTCAACTGATCTATATATCCTTTGTATTTTGTCACTACGCTCCAACACATAACCCCTTGAAAAATCGTGAAATTTTCGCAAACCCTTTTCCTCAGCTTGCAGAATTTGGAGTATCCAACGCTTACTGCAGGTTCGTCAAGCGATACTCATTACCGGCTTTCAACGGCTTTCCTGGTCCGCTCGTGATTCCAATAAACTGGCACTGCCCAACAATATCTCTAGTCGCAATATTGAATTTGACACTGTTCGTGAAGTCGCAAGTATCGCCTGCAGTGTTGCCAACTTGAAGAGCTGAGTTTGTGCCGATGAACTGATCGTCGATTTCGTCGATCAAAAGAGAAGAGTATAGCTCATTCGGATAGATGTAGCAGGATTCATCGCTATATACAGTCCTGGTGTAGATTGATGGCGGGACGGTAGTTGTACAATTGTTATCGGAGAAGAATATGACGTTAATAGAGGGGCCAGAGCTCCTCTCAGCGAGACTTTTGGATGAGATAGGAGTTGCTTGGACCGTTGACGATAGGAGAAGCGGAACAAGAGAGAGGAGAACAGAAAGCGAAAACATTTCGATAGGGTTGGTGCTGGATTTTCGAGCAGATGACTTTTGAAAGTAATTAATGAGAAAGATGTTGATGATGCTGTGCCTGTTCGAAGTGATGTTCTGATAAAATCTTACGATGCGAGAATACCATGAAGAAGGTATTTGGCTTTATACTTTTGGCCGCGATGGCGAACCAAATATTGTTGTAAGCAAACACGAGAAGCTACTCGTTGTGTGCATTATTGTTGTTAGAAATAGGATAAATTTATGAGTATTGGCATATGTGTTAATATTATTAAGGTCTGCAGATACTTCGTGTATATGGAGTGGTTGATGAACCACTAAGATGACTAAGCACTTCTGACAATTGTAAGCAAATACGAGAAGCCGCCCGTTGTGGGTGCTGCAGGGTGCTGCAGTAAGCAAATACGAGAAGCCGCCCGTTGTGGGCATTATTGTCAGCATCGAAGGTCGTCGGTAACTTTCATGACTAGATCTGGTACCTCGGAATTGCTTACATTTACGATAGGCCTATAGGAGCCATATAGGTGTATTGTACATGCCATAGACCTATCGTAATGATAGATTTAAATGCCTTTACGATAGGTCTATGGGAAGGGCATAATTGAACGCTATGCCGCTTAATCCCGTGGGCGCCACCAATTGCGCCAGAAATTACCACTTGCTTCGTAGATTATAGGATTGTTTCCCATCACAAATATATTCGCTGTTTCTGTAGTCTGTAGTTACTTTACTTTTACTTTCTCTTCATTATATTACCTAGAATTGCTACGGTTCAAGCGCTAGCAAGAGTTGAAGTACAGGCAGAGACAGGGGATACTAGGGTAACAGCAAGAGCAAGAGCAAGCAAGTAAAAGTGGTCCTGACTTTTATTTCTTAGTTGATGTGTTTTTACTCACATTAAAATCCTGGTACTAGGCTGCGCAGAAATTATCTGAGTCCATAGATATCCACAATCCAACCCGCACAGCAGATCCGTTCCCTAGGTATATAGCAATCTATAGATCCTATTTCAATGTTACAATCCAATCTATAGCTTAGCAGATTACCTATAGATATCTATAGATGATCCATCTAAGTCTATATAAGTCAAATATGAATCAAGTATAAGTTAGTATAATTAGTACAAAGATTGGTATATTGAAGATTAAAATTATAGAAAAATAATGTATCCTCAAATTCGGCCAGAAAAGTAGAGCCTAACCCTTAAAATCCGCCCAGAATCCACCCAGATACTTGGATAATTCGTACTTTCCGGATATTCCGTAGTCCTACTGCTTGCTTTCCTTTCTCTATTATCTAATCCGCCACGGATTAATCTATAGATCATCTTCTGATCGAGTAGTACTACTACGGATATCCATGTACACGGCCTGCTTAGTACAGCCTCACTATTGCCTAATTAGGAAATTACAATAGTCTGTACATCTGAAACATCAACTTGCGATAGCTCCCTCTGATAGGTTGAAGTCCCCTTGTACGTCCTATGGGACTGCACCTCCTATAGGCCTATTATAAATGTAGGCTATTCGGAGATACCAGATCGTGCATTGCCTCTGAAAAAATATTGCCGAGCCACTGCGGATAACGGGTGAGGAATCTGGAAGCTATTTGCTTTCTATACTAAATTTTAATACTTAAGTACATATCTGACAATTTATTATTTACAGCGATGATCATAAAAAGAAGATATTATGAAATAAATCCTTGTAAAGAGTGTAAGCTGACGATTATTCAGCTTTATTGATGACTATCAACAATTGCAAGTCTGGAGTAGTGTAAATCATTTATACCCTATCTTTTATACCCTATCTACACAACTTTTGATATTTTCTACGAATGAAAAGTGTTGACTTTTGAATGATAACTACACGATAATATACCTGATTGCCGAACAATAACGCATTATAAGAACTAGATAAAGGAGACCAAATCTCCCAGCTCATCCGAGTTTCCAACTACTCATGCAAAAGTCAACACCCGGTCCAGCTAGCAATATTTACAACATATCATTGATATATCCCTTTTATAAACTGAAAACTCTTGGATGCTGACCAAAGCGGAAGTACCAGCATATCGTATAGTGTGCCCAACACTGCTTAACCTTCTCGCTTTTGCTATACATTTCACTGCCGTCGGCCTTCTTTTTAATCGTGCTTATTTCTCCCAAGGCGGTATCAAGAATGCATGCTATTCTATTGGCGTTCTCGATCTTATGGCTATCAGCCTTCAATTACAATGGAGTCTGCGCACAGTCTATTCAACTGCTAGACCAGCCAATCAAGGCCCTGTCAAGTGGTGAATTTGGCTTGCCAGAAGGACTTCATGTACACCTGCATAGCTATCTCCCAGTGCATGGGAAGGATGGGGAAGCTATCGTGCTGGGAACCTACAGCAGAGACCCTGAGGCCCAGACTACGTCGGCCGAACGACATATGGAGCGTCGAGGACTGTGGTCATTCGTCTGGGCGGCCACCAAGGTTTTTATCAACCCAATGTCCTGGACATCTGGCATCCAACTCGGTGATTTGGCGTGTCAAGCCCTTGGATGGTGGACTAGTGCTCCCTCGTGGGTCTCGTGGACCTGCAATTCGTTTGGGATCATCTCGACCATGTTTTCTGTCTGGGACGGACGCAAAGACCTTGCCACTGCATGGAACGATTTCAGAAACGAAGGGACGTATGAGCAGAATCAGGAAGTCTTGCAACTGTTACCCTTCTACAGTGACTATGGCAACGTCGTCGACAATGTTGGTCGAAGATCTCTCCAACGCGGTAATGAATCTGGCTACTACGATTGGTCAGTTCTCCATCCTCACCTGGCAAACAACACGATCAAGAACGTCGTCTCTGGGAATGCTAGCATCTTACATGATGTTGGTCGTAACTATACAATCATCACGATGGCTCACGTGCTCAACAGCACTGATTCAAACCCTATTTTGGTGCAGCGATCCATCAACGGAACATTACTGGGTTCACCTGTATCTATGTTCTTTGTCAATAGCACCGGGAGTTCGGCAGGTCTCGCTGCTCACCATGCATTTGGTACAGCTAAGAAGTCGAGCAAGCGCGATAGCGGAAATTGTGAAGGATATGGTAACGACAGTGGTAACATCTATGCCGACAACCAGGAGTTATGTGGAGGAGGTAGCACAACTTCAGAAGATGGTATTACTGGGGTGTACTATGGGATGGACTTCTACGGGACAGAGTCTCAATGGGAGGAGTACGATGCCGACGTTGGGGGCCAATACCCAGACAGCAACGGCGCATGGCATCTCGCGAGTGAGCTTTCCAGCGATACGCAGAATAGTCAGTGGTGGCGCACCTGCCTGTGCGACCAGGAGAGCGGGACATATTCATGGACAGGGGCACTTCAATACACCTGGGATGGAGGATTCAATGGCTATAATGACTGCTATTCTGGCACTTGTGGAGGAGCCACGTAGTTGTGGGTGTAAGATCGAGTGAACAACATCATTCTGACATTTACAGCTCTATATTACTCTTCAGAGCAATCTTATTAGTACAGGAGCACTTCAAATCTTTTCTTGTACTGCTTAATTCGCTATCATATTCGGACAAAAGGAAACTATTTACTATAGTTTGGATATATGTAACTGTGTATATAGACAGTCTCTATATATAGACGGATGGAGAGATAAAGTCTATTTTGTCTACAACTCTAGATTGAATGTTGATAGTTGATCGCCATTTGCACTGGGCAACATGTAAAATATACAGACATATTATCTCCGGAATGAAAAGCGCGCATAGGGTACAGAGAGTGTTGGTTAGATCTCAATTATGAGCACAACTGCCGTACTACCTTACAAGGACTGACTCGAGATGTACTTATCATCGTAGAGATTATCGTTGGATTGATGAAAACGATAACTTTCTGATCATCCAGTGATACAAGCCTAAAAAACCATCTACCTAGAAAACTCACGATATATCCAACGAGAGTCGAACACATATCCAAGCTAACGTATAATGCTACATATAGATACTTGATGGGGCAAGCTAGCGTTGGAAGTCGATGTTCACGATAATGCATTTTATTAGAGCTAAAACTACGTGAGAGTCAGTGACTATAGCCAGTAAAGTCAAATTGAGGGGTAGGTGCAGATACGTATACATAACAAGTAAGTTGTGCGTATTTGCGATGCGTTTCACTGCATAGCTGGCGCAGTCCATTGAAGCCGGCATTTACTGTACCAGTTACTGAGATACGTAAAAGGCGTATCCACATTCCAACTAGTAACTACCCTCAATATTCCAAGTCCAAGCCACAATTGCTGTTTCTAACACCTTCGGTGCGTGGCAAGAATAAAAAATATATATCAATGCATTTCGTTTTCGCTTCGTTCCGGAGAGGCTTTGACGATCGAAGCTGAAAATTTCCATACTGCATAATGATATATGCGCATCATTTCCCGAGTAAGGTCCAAGGCTTAAACTCACTGCAGTCCTGCAGTCCTACAGTCCTGCGGCTACAACCAATTGATGCAATCGCGTTCTAATATTTAGTTGGTCGGTCGATCGATCGATGGGTCTGCCGGAAAGAGATTATGATATGTCTTATATAACGAAAATTTCGGAGGTGTTACACAGCTTCCAAGGCTTATACTCGAATACTATTACACTGTATATTCGATCTGGAACCTCCCATATACCTTCGTTTACCATATGCATATGGGAGGTTCCGATACGCAGCCGGCGAGGTTGGGTGGCGCCGGCAATGTCTTAAATCCTTCGTGCGAAAGCGGCCTTACCATATACATATCGTAAAATTAAAATTAAAGACCCCTCCCATATGCCCACATGATCTCCCATATGCATATGAGGTTCCTCCATGCATATGGTAAACGAAGGCATATGGGAGGTTCCAGATGGATCGTCACCGTAATGTATTGACACATCATATATTGATATCGCGGTGTGTAATTTTTGGAGGGCTAATAGGTTAGTACGATTAATGTTTCGTCGTAAATGTGATTAACCGGTGGCACTGCTTTGTTGGCTGTGAACTTGTGCCACGGTTATACACACAATGAAGTCTTCGTGGAGAGCGCTCCTGTAAGCTACGTAAGCATCCAATCAATCACAAGACCAAAATTCTAATAACTAAAGATAGGTATAATAAGTGCTGCAATCTCCTCTTCCACCCACGGCTCTTCATCAAATCTCAGAAGAATCTCGAAACACCTTTCTCGTACAACTTTCACCTTTTCAAACTATCATGGCGAACAAAACACAAGACTATGGTGATCTTAGAGTCACTATGACCTCAGGCTTAGACTGGGTCTGGAACGACAAGGGTAGTGGAGCTTCGAGGGACGGTGAATTCTATCATCCGAAACCTCAAGGAAATTTGCGTGCTCTAGGATCTCTTGGGTTCTCTTCCTATGGAGATAAAAATGGCAAGTGGGCTGCACTACTCGTTGGAAACAACCCGAATTCCACAGGTAAACCAGCAGTTGCTAGTCCCACCGGATATGATCTAATCTGGCGTGACGAGAAGAGCGGAGGAGATCATGACGGGTCTTTCTGGAGGCCCAGAGCGCCGAGTGGGTACGTCTCACTCGGAGATGTATGTCAAGGATCGTGGAGTGCGCCGAGCACTGACAGAGTTTGGTGTGTTCGTTCTGACTTGGCTCGGGACTCGAACTACTTCAGATCGAAAGTTTGGGATGATAAAAACTCTGGAGCTAAGTCAGATTGTTCTGTGTGGGATATTGGGCTTCCTTCTGTTGGTGTGAACGGGAGCGAAAATATACCGATCTCCGCAGATACTTTCCGTGCTAATAACAATTGGTCCGAACCGAACAATGGTCTCGCACAAGTTCTCGCTCTACCGAACCCGAAAAATTTTAAAGACTTCGCTACTCCGCCCCCATCGTTCACGAAGGAAAATCTCCCAAAGGGTGGTGATATATTCAACATTACTGATCAATGTCATGTCACGCTCCCCTTCACAGTCTTCTTCCCTCCTACCGACTTAGCTAGCCTAAGAACAATTAGCTACCCCTTCTGCCAACTCACTAGGAAGATTGCTTGGTATATTCACACGGTACACACCAACAACAGCGGAGGAGAAATTTCTGACTCTGTTACGGTTACAAAAGGTGTCAGTAAGACACTTTCGGAGGAGATGACACACTCGGCAGGAGTCGCAATCTCTGCTGGGTTTGGTATCAAAGGTTTTGGCATGGACATTAGTCTCAACTATCAGTTTACCTCGACCACTTCTTCCTCATTCACCGAGTACGAGGAGACTTCGCGTACACAGGGATATACCGTTCCAGCATACCAAGCTACTATTTTTCTCACAAAGCGTATTTGGATTCAAGCCACACGCGCGGATGGGTCTATCGTTCTCAGAGAGATCAACTTCAATGCTAACGAGGACATTCATCTTATCGGAATCCCTCTCAAGTAGATCATGGGAAGGATGTTGACGAGGTAGAGTAGCAAGATTGGATTTTTCGTTGGTATGCAATTAGAAGAGTAGCAATGACAATGCTTCCTTCCAACTTTGTGAAGATTTTGTGCAACCCTTGCATGTGAGAAAGACCACAATTCGGCAATATTTCCAGCGAATGGAAGCTGACTTTCGAATATCCGAACATTTACTAGTGCAAACTAACTAGTGAACAAAGGCGCTTATAAAAACACAAAGTGTGACGAAACCACTAATGAAAGTGCTGAATGACCTTAGAACATTGAACTACAGAACCAAAGCTATATATAGGAAGAAGAGAGGCCTTATATAGACCAGAGGCCCTAGGGCTAAGCTTAGCGATACCCTTAGTGAAGTGCATGACTCAGGCTGACTACGTGTACGACCCAAGTTGCATTCGAACGAGCCGTCATATTTTATATATTCAACTTTTTATTCTTTCTAAAAGAATTAAATATTCTTTAAAAAGTTTTTATATTATAAATTCTTCTTTATTAATATTAAGAAGTAATTCTATATTTATTAAATTTCAAATATCTTAGATACTAAAAGTAGTATAACTATATAGCAAATATACATAAACAAATAATACTGGTTCCGAATGAGGTGTTTTCCTATCGTAACAAAGTGTATAATTATAATTTCTAGGCTTCAGCTTTCAGCTTCCAATCTTCTTATATTGTTTAGATTTATCAATTGTTTTTTGTCAATTGTTTTTTATCAATCGTTTTTTATCAATCTTTTTTTATACTTAAATCTTTTCGTTAGAAGAACGAAGGATTCTTATTCTATCTACAAGTGTGTCCTTTCTATTCATAAATATGAACCAAAAATTCAAGACTATGTCAGCCTCCCAACTCCCGCTTCTCAACGCAAAAGGGACGAAATGCCGTTCCGATGAAATCCATCCTTCCTCCGTCCCATCTACTGTCGATCCCCGATCCTACTATCTCGAACATCCCAACGCTGATGGGATATCCCCACCTGTGATATCATGTTCCTCATTTGTCCCCGCCAAATTGATATCTCTCCTCATGCGTCGTAAGAAGGAAAGTGCCCTAGGCGTGAAATTCGTTGGGAAAGGGGGATATAGATACTCTGAAGGAAAAGGTCCAGATGAAATAACAAATATGGAAGGAGCGTTGCACACGTTTGTGACACCTATAGTTCCAAGATGTGAGATGATAGGGGACTATCGATATAGCGATGAATTCGGGGGGCATGGAGTTGTGCTATTTGGAGATGTCGATGTCGAAAGCGGAGGTAAAGAGGTGGAACCTAAGCAAAGCGTAAGGCTTACGAGAACAGTTGTTATGAGCGCAAGTATTCATATGGACTTCGAGGGTGTGGAAGTTATGTTGAAGGTCTGTAAGCTTGACAGTAAGGAAGTTTTGGGTGCGGATCTGGGCGCTTGGGAGGGGTGGAAACCTCTCGCTGTGGAAGAGAAACATGATGAGACGAAGAGATCGGAGTACGACGGAACGTTGCGCCAGCACATGGTTTTCCACTTGGTTAAGGATAGGAAACTACCTTCTAGAAGCTCTGTTAAGAACCCTATGAGTTACGCAAAAGCACTGAACTTCCTCGAGGATGTGATCTTAGGCAATGAAAATATCAGCGAAGCAATCTTCAGAAAGTATGCGAAACTTTACAACAAACAAGTTGTATCTCTCGAACTTCTATTCAACGTTGCTCTCGAGCAGACTCGCAACGAATTCTCAGCTCTGGAAGCTTTGTGTCCCCAAGGCTACGTTTACACCTACGACCCAGCATCAATTTTCGCCCTAGAAATCAAAGCCCCTCTTCTTAATCGGCTCATGATCGCCGGATTAAAACATCTCTCAATCTTCAATCAATTCAAAAATCTTAAGATCTTTGCTTTCAATAACTATGCTGAGCCAGGGGTTTTGAGTTTGGTTTCGAAGGCTTTGGAAAAGCAGAAGGGAGTTTATGTTGTGGATAAAGCTCAATTATTTAAAGGTCCTGAATGGAAGTATAATATTTCTGCATTCAAACAGGCCGAGGGCGCAATGGTAGTTATTCATAACAACAGTGATGGATTCGGACAGAATATTGAGACGGAAGAAGAATCCGGGAGTTTGGATGGAGCAATTGGGGCAAATTCTAGTGCTGCGGCAAGTTTGGAAAGAAACAGAGCAGATTTGTTGAAATTCATAATATGACCTATTTCATTCAAACAATATTCAATTCGATCAACAGAACATAGAATATAGAGTTGAAGCTAATTATTTCGTAGAAATACAGTGGAAAATAAGTTTTCTTTCTTTCTTTTTTATTTCCCTTTCTTTTCGTTAATACTTGAATTTTATAATTCATTATCGACTGAATATATACTAGGAGTGGTCCCGTAGTACTATATTTACGTGAGTTAACAGACTGGATAGAGCTGAGGCGGGAGGCCAACGAGAAAGAAAAGGAGAGTACCAAGTCGTTCTTCATGATAGATAGGTGTTGGAATGTATGACTTCAGGCTTGCTGCTGAAGTAAGGTGGCAAAATAGGGTTGGTAAGCCTGTACCACAGGCCTATAAAGCCCGAAATTTCTGCTTTTAGGCCTATATCAACATTCGGTGCTAAGCAAGACCCTTAGGCGTTAAGGACTACCCCTATATTGCCTACCTATATGAATAGTCCTTCCCACTGTAGATAGGCTATTAAGACAGTCGAATGAAGTATCAGTTGTACCTATTGTTTGCACCTATTGTTAAACCCATTGAAGCCTATAAGTATTACATTTAGTGTATTATCTGCTGAAGCCTTTATCGCCACGCCGCAAAAATAGGACAAAAGCTTCTAGTTTCAGTATAGAGGTTAGTGCCAATCCGCTTTAAATCGTCACAATGATTAGACTAACATATGTTTTTACGATATTAGGAGCTACTCTATATGTCTCAGCCGCTTCCTAGCTAAGAGTATAATCCTATTCATCTATACCCTTCTGGTTGGAGAATACAGTATTAGAATACTTTCTGGCGAAGATGAGATAACCACTTGAAAGTTTGATATTGGTGTGGAAGGATCAAAGTATTCTCTCCTATTTCAATTAGGAAAAGAAGTATATAAACAAGTTATAAATATAGCTATAGATTTTCATTGTCTTTTAGTTATTCATCGAAATTTGTTTTTGGTAAACAATTTGTGATTTTCAATCCCTTTCTCCGCGCCTATACAAGAATGATTATCGTAGCCAACCATGTATATGAGTTCGCTCAGCTGACTCTTATCTCCGAATAATTCAAACAACCCTAGGCGTTTATATGAGAACCAGCACTAAATTGTACTGAGTCTTAGAAGTCCAATCGTATTGTAATAGTAGGATCCAATTGAAGTATAAACTAACTATTATCCTTCTTTTTCTTTTCCTTTACTTTTGTTAAATCAACTTCTGATTGTTTACTTAGGCTTTTTGCACTACATATTGCGCAGGTAACTTGGTCTAAATATCCTCGGCTTCTCCTGCTGTGCTTCCGATGGCTGGCTGTGCAATAAATGTGCAGCATACTTCGTACAATATGACCTCGGCTGCTCGCGCGTCAGCTACATGTTCGCACCCTTGCTACGTGATGTGGTGGCAGCGTGGCGGGTAACAGCATCCTCGACATTCCGGCATAGTTAAATAGCCCAACTTCTGTGTCTTCAGCGGGATATCTCGAAACTCGTTCAACATTATGATACTCATTGCCGAACGAGTGAATGGTGATATGCACTTCTGGATTGTTACGCGGGTAAAACTGCACGGGAGAGAGCGACTGTGAGCAAGCGATGTTTGGAGAGGAAAAGATCCGTACAACGTAAAGATAAAGGTGCATGCTGGTGGCCTGGGCGGTGGAGAAAATGTTGCGCACAGTCAATTTGAAGGGGTATGATAGGCTCAATTAATAGATTTTGTAGGGACCAGGAGGAAGTGATCCATGTAATTTTGGATGCTATGCTGCGGATATTGGTGATGAACACAGGCGGAGGGTAAAGATGGAGGAAAGAGATGCATCGCATTAGAGCCCATACCCGGCTCGCAAATCCTCCTCATTATCGTCATGGGTAAATTGCTGCGCTTATCCTAGGTTGATTTAGTTCTCCAGATTCGAGTGTCAGCAAAAGAATCTGGCTGTTGTATGATGCCTGACCAGCTTCCCACTCATCACAGCCGATCCCCAGGTGGCGCAGATGCTTTATGCCCGCAGTATTCGTTGGAAGGATAGGGGGGTAGTGCGTAAGAAAGAGTTGTTTCAACAATGATGAAACCCAAACCTCTATCATCTCTCCGTCGACAAATGAGCATCCACTAATATCATCAAACTGCCCTAGGTTTCTTGTATCTCACACAAAGTTCCAACTCCTGCGTGCTGCAGGTAGAGCCATTACGTACATTGAGGCACTGTTAGTGGCGGAGTTGTACTTTAGTACTGTACCGAAGTTGCTTAACCAACGAAATATTAGAACTGCCTTGTCACCTGACAAGACAACTTCGCCAACTTCTAAGCAGCAACGTAACACTATTCTCAATAATTATTCTTAGTGCGGTTTATTACAGAGCACAGTTCGTTATATCGACGTTCATCGCAATCTACTATGTCTATAATAACATCTTCTTTTACGAGCGATGGCCCGTCCGACCGACGATCATTGACAATCGAAAACCAGGAATCAGAACAGAAGGAGCAAAGATGGAACTCACTACCCTCTCCGGCGGAAGATGTAGCCTGGAGAAGACGTACATATAATGGGTCAACGGCCAGTCTGATAACCGGGTTAACGAGTCGCTTCTCGACGACGTCTTTCAATACCTACTACACAGCGACAAGTTATCTTGGGTCGTGGCGCACTGCACCATCAGTCAATTGGGATGGACCAAATGGGAAGGAGCGATCGATTGTCTCAAGGACGTTCCGCAGCCTTCTCGAGCGTGGTGGACTTTCCTTGGTAGAGGAAGACGACGATGAATTCAATTGGTGTGGGCGAGGAATGCATGTCGAATTCAAGCCAGGCGAGGCTATACCCCTTGAGATATACGATTCCGCTGGTCATGGATCCACAGCGACAGTGGATATCGTCAAGTGCAGACGTATCAAACTTGCTCGAAAGGTAATACACCGGCGGCGAGGGATTAGTCAAAAAGATCTTCTACGAGAGGCCCAGACTCTGCGGAAGCTCAAGCATGCTCATGTAGTTCAATTGGTTGGTACATACACAAAAGGTCGAATATTTGCTACTCTGATTTATCCTGTTGCTGATATGGATCTCGCCCAATATCTCGATGAAGGGCGATCGATGTCGGCTGAAGCTGACAATTGGACTGAGGATCCTATACACGAGAGAGCATATCAGGATGTACTATCTAAGGGTTCGCTCTGCCTTTTATCTGCGCTCCGATATGTTCACAAATGTGGTGTCAAACATATGGACATCAAGCCAGCAAATATCCTGCTAAAAAGATCCAATCCAACCGAGTCTTTTTTCAACAATGTGGCCTACAAAATGTATCTCTGCGATTTTGGAATCTCCCAAGCCTTCGACGTGGAAGACCAGAGTCAGACGGAAACGTATCCTGGGAAAACTCCTACGTATGCTTCGCCAGAAGTAGCCGCTGGCGTCAGTCACGGTCGCGCTTCTGATGTTTTCTCTCTTGGCTGTGTTATTGTCGAGATGGCTACTGTATATTCTGGTCTGACCGTCGAATCTCTTAGAGTGAGTTATCTAGCTAAACGACCGTACCACACATCACTTGACAGAGTTCGGTCTTGGGTCACCACGCTGAATGATATGAAAGTTAAGAAGGAAGTAATTCTGAAAATGCTTGAAGCAGAGCCAGAGAGCCGGCCCAGTCTTCTATTGAAGGAACAAGGAAAGGATACTATCGGTCTTGAATGTCCTCATGCTTATGATCCTCCAGACTCCTTTGAAGCTGACGAGATCTCTACTTTTATTTAAAAAAATAAAAATATTAAACTCCCTTGATTTTCATTTCTTATTTCTCGTTTTTATATAGTATAGCTTTTGATGTAGTCACAATCACTTACTCAACTATACCAGCTATCTCAAGAAACTTAGAAAGGTGAAGCTAAGCCGTATCGCAAGCCAAGTTCGTCTCTGGGCCAAAGACTAAGCACCACTTCCTATCTTCCCATTTTGCCACGGTTCGGATTTCTGGATGTCGTTGTACAGGCAATCCTTTCCAGGAGTGGAAGATTTCAGGTTCGTCAAAGCCAAGAATCCTGTTCAATATTGTAGTCCATTTTCCAAGGTCGTCCAGTTTAGTCCCGACGGTCTCTTTCTTTTCTGTCGGCGAGAACTTTGCCTTAGGACGTGGGACGCCGATAATGTTTGCGGCATCAAAATCAGTGACTGATCCCTTAGCACTAATTTCGATACGTTGCGACTTCCTCAAAACCCGAGTGTTGATTGCTTGAAATTTGGCGGTGCCGAATGTTGTCGTTGAGGCTGTTCGCGTCTCGTTCGCATCTGTCAGCATCATGGGAGCTTATTCTTACTCCCCACCAGTCTTCTCGACCTTGCAGGTCGCTTGCATACGGCCCGTCGTGAGCATTTCCATCTCTTCTTCATTACGCAGCTTGCGTGTCGCATGAATGAGACAAGTTTTCTATTTTGATACAACCTGCTTAGATCCGTCATAGTGCTCACCCTTATTCTCTTCAATAGAACGCGGCTAGGGTAATCCCGCATTCTACAGGGAACGCTAGAGCTGCTGCCACTGTATTGATAAGTGAGCAACGCTTTCGGCTCACAACCTTCTCCTGGAACTAAAACCAGGCGCGGTGGCAAATGATTGGCAAATCAGAGAATAAGTACTGGCAAACGGGAAGTGAGCATAGTTTAACTATCTTCACTTATGCTGCGTCAATGCTAATCACCATGCCACCATAGTCAACTTGTAGAGTGGAAGAAAGTCTGGGATTTCCTGATTGAATCAGCCGATTACGAAAGTTGGCATTGCATTTCGACTGCCTACAACACCGACGACAAATATGAATAATATCTCACAACAGCAAGTCAGGTTTCCTCATAAGTTTAGATTCAGCAAAGTAGTTCACCTGAGCAAGGCTGACACACATCCTCGGGAGGGCATCTCAACATTAGACGTTGAGGGTACTGAGACTTTGTTGTCTTTATCTTCAGGTAGCGCCATATCCGCTGGTGACATCGATGAGCGATCCGAAGGCTCGGAAGCTCAAATATCGTGCGCTCGGAGGAGATTAGAGTACTCCCTCGGTTATCAACACTACTGTAGCCTAGATAGGCAAAAAGAGAAAACGTGATACCGATGGACACAGCAGCGCATTCCAAAACACGCTGTTAAAGCTCGAGCGGAAGGAGATATTTGTAAATGATGTTGTTCGCCAGACTATCCAGAAACATCCCTGATACTAAGTGAAAATATCATGGATCTTCGTGCGGATGACATGTTATCTACCTTGAAACACTATCAAGATTCGCTAGAGCGCTCACGATTTTGATAAGTCAAGTGATAAGTAGATATATGAACATAGAATGCAAGAATTCCTGATTCTCAGCTCTCCGTCCTCCCGCGGGAGATGTTTGGAGTAACATTACCTGCGTCGGTATTACTTCGCTGGTTAAAAACTATTGGCAATGAACAGACATAACTTCATAACTCGGAACCATCCCATTTTACCCCGTTTTTAAAGTCTGTTGTAGGAATAAAAGATACTTACGAGGCTTGAAGCGAGAACTCGAGGATGACACACCTGTACTGTTATGACGACGGTTGTGATCGAAAGCTGAACTGCGTCGAGAAGGCTTTTCACGTTGAACGTCATTTGCTTGCATTCTGCTTCCTAGCCTAGCATCATCCCAGTACGACTCGGCTTCTCTGCCTTGCGCTTTTTACTTTTCTGCTCCTCTATTTTCATGATTGTCTGTTCCACCTTTGCTGCCTGTAGCCGTTTGACTATCCCTCTCCTTTCGGGCATACTCCTCTTCTCCCCTACCCAGCTTGCAGCATTTTTGACTGGTTAACCTTTGCACATGGCTTGTGTTAGAATTAGTCTTCGCGATTTCGCAGACAGCTCCACGACACTGTGTAGAGCACGAGATAATCAAGTTCTTGTTCTCTCCGATGAGGTTTCCATTTGGTTTGAAGTCGGTGTTATGGTATTCTGTGAATTGATGCTGCTTTACTGACTATCCAGGTTTTCGTCGCCTGCTGATAGGCTGTGAGTGTCAAGCTGTTGCGATAACCCAGAACGATTTGGAGATTGCAGTTCAAATCCTATGTTGAGTCTCAGTTTGAGCGGCCGCGCTTTGTAGATATTTAGATTAGGAGGAAGCTCGTTGATGATAGCTTTTAGTTTATTAAGGAGGGTGAGAACATATTCATAAAGTCTAATTGTAACTTTGTAGGATGTCCACAATTCACGACCTTTAGAGCGGTGACATCGAATGAATTGGACAGGAAAGGGTTGGACTGTGTAGAAGTCTCCATCGATAAACAGTCCCCTGCCGGTTAGTCGTTGCATTCAGTGATCGCAAGATGATGAAAGGGCGATGGGTCTGTTGTGTAGTTCGAGTTCCTTGCTAGCAATTCGATAGAGCGAAACAATGCTGTGTACGCTCATGTCCATTGTGTGTCCGTTCTGGCGGTCAGCAACAACAAGCCCTGATGTACCGCATTTCACCTTGGTGGAGAAGAAAGGTAAATACTTAGGATTAATGCAGTAGGCTTATTTGTGATTAGACCGAAAAGTTGGGTCATCCTTAATCAAGGGATGAAGCTTGGTGATGCGAGCTTCTGAAAGACCAGCTCTTCTAAAGCTAACTGCGCAGTCGGGTTGTGGTCGCGGATCAGTGAGTGGATAGCAGCAATCCCAAGACTCGTTTACGCTCTTAACACCACTTGAAAGCGCTTCTCGTTGATTTTGCTAATGTTTTTACTTATAGGACGTACAGTCGACCGACATCTTGAATCACTCGTGACTCATTCCTCTCCGCTAAGTCTGCAATCGTAGCGCGGTAGATATCTTCGCGTAAGAGTGAGTTTTCCGGAATACGCCACTCAGGCTTGAGAAGACTTTAGCAAAATGTATCACTGTCGTCAGAGATAGGAAGCTCCAACTTCAAAAGCACACCCATTGTCCGAATAAGCGTTTAGAAGCCTTGCCGACATAAACAGCAGACTTTCCATATCTTGACGTTTGATCGCTGAGTGTTGCAGATGCTGCACTACTGAAAGAATGGGATCATTTTCGTTGAAGTAATGCAGAGCATTTCTTTTCTTCTGCGAGGTGATGTCGCAGCATATTGTCCGGCGCAAAAAAATTCAGGCAGATTGCCTACCCACTCAATGACGTAAGAGTTCTCTGATATATGTGTCCGATAGGATTTATCTTCCTCTCAGCAGTGTTTCGAGTAAGAGGTAAGATTCGACGGCATTTAGATGTCGTGCGATCGGAAGGTTCCTCGTCTTGACGCCTCTTTCGAAGCTGCTCTCGTGGCAATTTATACGTCTGCAGAACAAGTTTCTGGCGCTTTTGTGGACGTTCGGTTGATACCGGGAAGATTCGCGCCTCTGGCTGTTGCGCTCGCTTTCGGCCTTTTGGTGGGACAGTATTAACGCATCCTTGATTGATTTCAGCACACTTTGTATGGGCTTTTGAGTGTGAAATACCTTGCAAACTCTTCTTCTATCAGTTCCACGTGGTCCTTTTCCCCGGGTGTATCGTTTGAGAGGCGGGGAGGTTGCTGGTGATTTCGTGTACTTCGCCGAACTGTCGGCTTGTCTTCTCTCTGAGCGCTGTCGTCTACTAAGATACCTCAGATCAGGTAAAATCATCGAGGTAAGGTGACGTACTCTCTTGCCTATGATTGTTCTTTTGAGATCGTTTAGCTGCCACGGATTCTTGTATGTTCGCCATATTGATGAGGGTTGGAAGGGTGTGAATATTTCAAAACTTGGCTAACTTGTGTGCAGCATATATCACGCTAAACTAGCCACGCGATGTACTGTACGAAAAGACGCCACACTAAACCTACAAATTATCGAAGCCTCTCAAAATTTTATATAAAATTGAATTGATAAGATTCAAATACTTTGGGACTCCAGGTACTTAATAAACCAAATTTCAAGTCAAACCAACCTTTTCATTTAATAGATCATCTGAAGCAACTAAGATTTTTTTGGGTATATCATCTTTTCTGTACATCGCGTGGCTAGTTCCTGTCTCTATACCAGAACCCTAACTTTACACCTCTACTTGTATCCGATAAAATACAAGTATATTCAGTCCCCTGGCCAGGATCAGATGTTTGTGCACTATAAAAAATCACACTTTTGTAAGTAGCGACAGCGAGTTACTCTCTGAGCAGAGTGGGGAGCCTAAAGCAACCTGCGACAGCTCGTTAAGATATATGTTCTTAATGTTGTGGTGTGCGCCACCGCTACCATTATCGCGAAGAACAGTATCCTAGTTCTTGGCCTTGGTTTGCTTTGGTTTGCTTTACCAGTGAAGCTTCTGTTGTGGCTTGATTGGGCATTCGTGAGGATACGCAGTCTTTGATATAGGTTATTTCCGAGCCCATGTAACGTAGGTCACCTCGTGAGGGGTAAATGGACGCGACTGGTGAGTGTCTGTGTTTGCTATCTCCTTACCGCCAAAGCCACATTCACAAAATGAGGGAACTGAGGGGAATTCGTGACACATGCTTAGTCAAAGATTGCTGCAGACGGGACTAATCACAATTAGGCCTAGGTAGGGGAGCTGAAAACTCTCTTCTCTCCTTCAACTCTCTTCTAGCTTCTAATTCTACAAGCATATTCTCCCTGAATCCACAACCTGTGTCATCTGTTAACAATCAATCCAAGCTCCCACTGCACAGGTATAACGTTCAACGGATATTTGCCAGAAGTGTGCCACAGTGACAGCTTTACTTGATGTTAATCATGTTTCCCAAATTCTTTCTGCTCACCTCCCTATTATTATTCGTTGAAGCCCTTGCAAAAACTTGGGCCCCATCTGGTGGAATCTTTCAGGGCATATCACGACCCGATGAGAGCCATTCTGCGCAAGATGTCATCCACCAGCTAGGACTGGCGCCGAGCGCGGAGAAGGGGTACTATTTAGAGACCTTTCGTGACCCAGCCCTGTATGGCAACCGTTCTGTTAGCACCGCAATTTACTACTTATTGGAGGGCGCTGTTGGTAAATCGTATTGGCACCGGGTCGACGCGTCTGAAGTTTGGCACTATTACGCCGGGGCACCGTTAACACTCTACTTGTCTCTGGACGACGGTCAGCCGGTGAGGGAGAATCTTCTGGGTCCAGATATCTTCCACAATCAAACACCACAGGTGGTGGTTGCTGCGCATGAGTGGCAGCAGGCGTTAAGCCACGGGAAGTGGACCCTGGTAGGAACCACAGGCAAGTCTCCCCGGCTTTCTCTTTCTTGTCTGTTCTGCTTGGCTCTCTTCTACATACTAACGGATCTATTTGTCTGACTTGCATTATAGTGGCTCCTGCGTTCATAGAGTCTGGTTTTGAGTTAGCACCCTCTAGTTGGCAGCCGAACAGTACTTAACTACTTTTATTACACATTTACTTCTATTTAGTATCTATTATTGAGTTAGAAATAACATATAAGGCGAAAGGGGTTAGAAAGAAGCACACAATGTTAAGTTGGCATAAAGACGTAATATTTTTAAGATTCACCGCGCGTTAGAATGACATCAAGGTATCCCGTGTTACCATATTTGGAATTTTATATCGCGTCCTTCTCTTCCTTATGAAGTCTCGTATTATTGTAACCACTGCTCCATCTGTTATTGGGTCTTCCTTATGTGCCGCTCATCGCTTCGCCGCTGCCAGCATTTGAAACTGAGCCATGAACTGCCCATCTTCTATCCAATGGTTCCAAGTCGATGTCATCGCCTTGCCTTTGGCTCCCAAGTCCGTGCCCATGTTGATCGAGCGAATGTCCGCCTGGCGCTGACACATGAGCTACCAACGTATTATCGCGACTCTCCGTCTTTCGGTAATAGTTGTACGAACCCGGGGCGCTGGCGTTACGTGACTGGGTACTCTTGATAAGACTATTTAGTACAAGGAACTCGACTTTGAGTTTGACACCGTATACGCAAGGTTTGAAGGCGCCTTGTAGGTAGAATAAACCGGCATACTGAATACCAAGAAGGACAGCGTCGAGGACGATGACCATAAAGTTCATATAGATAAGGTACCAGAAGACACTATTGTTGTTGGTATCGCGATGGGTGGCAGCAGACGCAGCTCTTCGTTGACGAAGAAATGATTTAGCACTCAAGTACTTGCGTGTCTCAAAAATGTACAGGATGCTTAGCATGGTTTCTTGGACGAAAAAGACGGTGAGCTGAATCCGATCCCATACTAAGTTGAAACTTTGAAGAGATGGATTTATAGTTGTCGCTTGCTGTATTCGGGTTTTTATTAGGCGCTGCCATAATCCTGTGACCCGGTGATTCAGAAGATCACTTACTGCAAGAGTCCCAATTATGATAGTTGGCACCGAGAAAACAACGGAGTTAAATATCAAGATAACCCAGATACCTCGCAGCAACTTGTAGCGTTGCACTATTAAGTGCAGACGTGAATATAAGACCCAGCTTTGGGGCACCACCATCAGGAACCAGGTTAAGTAAATCATTGTGATGGATCCTGCAAGATTATTCCATACACCAAAATCAGCGAGGATAATGAATAGTGGTTGCAATATAACACCCCAGGAGCAGAGTGCACACGACCAGAAGTAAAGCCCTCGCCATCTACTAAACAGAATAAACAGGGAAAAATTGATTTCGATACCGATATACCATGAGATGCCAATAAAGGCTGCCATAGTCATAGAAATGGAGAGATCATTTTCGAGGGTGTCCATATTATAGTTAGGGTCGAGATGTTCGTCGGAAAGACCATATATGTGGGGTGAGGAAGTAGGAGTGGCAGATTTTGCAAGACTAACGTGAGATTTTTTCCAAAGGGAATGGAAACCACTTAAGAGCTCAGAAGCATGCATTACTTGGAGGTTGCATTCATTCTTCATTGATATGTGCTGACAGCTGTACAGGGCAACAGGTGTGTGTGTAAAGTAGTATCTGCATCAGGTATAATGACAAGGCAGCCAGTAGTCAAGCATCAATTATTCTTGGCTGTATCGCCTACCACTTTCGGCTCCCACCCTTCCTCAGCCATCTCAAAGTTTTCCATGGTAAATGCTGGAGCGACTGTACATCCCACTAGTGTCCACGCGCCCAGGCTTTGAGCTTGCTGCCACTCCTTCTTCCGCACCACCACTTGAGGGTTTTCTTGATTCCACAAGTCTTTCCCCAGAATATTGTGCCTCACAGGGCTTCCATCATCCCAAGATAAAGACAACTTTAGGGGAGCACCAGCATAATGATGCCAGACCTCAACTGCGTCAAGTACACGATGCCAATGCGAGATTCCAGACTCGCCCTCCAAAAGATAGTAGATACATGTGCTATGAGATCGGTACTCGGCTGTGCCTTCAGTGTCTCGGAAGGTCTCGATAAAGTAACCCTTTTCGGGATGAGGAGTGAGGTTCAAGGCCGCGATAACGTCTCGAGCGGAACGTAGATCTGCCATCTCGTCGACAAGTGAAAGCCTTCGCGATAATGATTTGCTAGGAAAAGTGTAAAGAGTATGTAGATAGAAGAGCTATCTACGGTAGAAGTGCGATAGAAACATTGGGTGCCCTAGGTGCCTATATACTTACCGGGGCAGTGCTGAAGATAAAGAGTTAATCTTGGTTATTACTAATCCTATTCCAACGGATTTAATATTGGGAGTCATTTGACAGGTTCAATGAGGAGAAAAGCAGGATTTTTTCGAGCGGTGGAGCAGAAAGAGGGTTACTGCTGTTATGATTACTTACGCTTGAAGTCTGCAGACTGCTGGAAAAGGAATAAAAGTATACACAACATATGCAGGAATTTAAGAAAAAAGAAAGATTAGCCGAAAAACTGTCAGTATTTACCTTCGTTTTGGTAATTGGCCCTCTGCAGTTGGCTGTATGTCCTCGGTGCTATATTCTCACGGCGATGTCGTCACAAATTTAGTGAGGAGACCAGCGTAGGACTTACCCTAGTACTTTGAGTGGCGCAGTTGGTTCCCGCACTTGGTGTCGCTTATTAGTATACTTTTAGCGGAATGGCTGACCTGGAGGCGGGAACCGCCTACAGGGGAGCCATTGGGCTAAAAGGCTAGTTTAGTAGTGAAGTCTTAGTCAGCCTCCACGGCAGTGGCCCTCGGAGAGCCAGCGGAGCGTCATGTGCATATTTCCTCCATCTATATATCTAACTTAAGTAGCATTAAGTTTACTGGCCTAGCTTAATTGTACAACAATATCTATTACAAATTTCCATCGCCATCACCATCACTATCACAATCACCATCGCTATCACCATCACCATCGCCATCACCATCGCCCTCGCCCTTTCCATCGCCCTCGCCCTTTCCATCGCCCTCGCCCTTTCCATCGCCCTTTCCATCGCCCTCGCCCTTTCCGTCGCCCTCGCCCTTTCCATCGCCCTCGCCCTTTCCATCGTCATCACCCTTTCTATCGCTATTGTCCTTTCCATCGCTATCGCATATTATCTATTACGAATATACAAGTATAGTCTTTCCGATAAATAAAGTCGGAGTGTATAGCGGATGTTTGTATAACATATGTCAAGAGAGAATTTGAGGGAGGATCTGAATGGGTTTTAAGGAATACTATCTGAAAAAAGACATATTTCCATACTCTATCTTGAGCGACAGCTATGATATTTTGGATATAGATAACAATGTTTTCTATCTATCTTCCTTTGCAAGAAATGAAATATATTAAACAGTATTTGAAACTTATCAACAATTGTATGAAAAGAGTGTATCCTCCCCCACCCCCCCCCCCCCCCCCCCCCACCTCCTCCTACGCTTCCTCCTTCTCCTGGCGAGCCGCCACCTCCGTATCCAGAGCAGCGAGCTCCAGATAAACCGCTAAGAAGCGGTAGTATTATGTTAGGTTTCGGGGTTTTGGACTCTTTTAGGTTAATTTGTTGAATTTAAATCAATAGAAAAGAAAAAGAAGACATAAGTTCCTTCTACCATATTAAATAATAAGGGTACAAACGTACTAGCTCTCCTATATACCATCTAAACATAACTAGCCTAAGTTCTTTCCTCTGACAATAAAGACAATATCATTTCATGACAATGTCCTCGAATCATATAATCAAAAAGAGACTTTGATAGAGGATTATCATACCCGATTCAAACAGCCACTCCGCCGGCTCTCCGGGCAGCTTTATATAGCCTTGTAGCAACCTCGCGAGCCTCTGGTACTCGCAGCTTTGTTCCAACGATTAATACCAGGTCAAGACATGTTGCAAGGTCTTGATTAATGATATCGAAAATATCATCATCCGAACAAGAGTTCCCATATAGAAGTACATCAGGTTTGAGCTTACCAATAGGAAGTGACCGTCGTCAATTCGTGATCCGCACCTGGCTTCTGTAAATGCATTGTTGACAGTCTGGTAAAGCCGTTCTGAGAAAGAGCTTAGGCTGAAACGGATAAACCTTGTAGTATATCTCGTATCTCACCTGATCGATCTAACTATAGAGTCAGGGGATTTCTACTCCAAGCAGTCTATGTTTGTGTGATATGCCGAAGAAGACGATTTTCACTTGCTAGATAATCTATAATTTGATGGAACGGCGTTGGTTGACATTGATCTGATATAGGGTTTCGAACAAACTGGAGATTGTTGATAGAAAAGAAGCTGTTTCGCTCACAGAGGAGTAGAGGAATCGATGTAAGGTTTGTTTAGACTTTCGTATGTCCTCGAAGGTAGGACCTTCAAAAAGTCAGTATAGTAAATAATGATGCAAAAGATTAACTCACAGCCTGCTTCAGCTGATATTTCAGCACCACTAACTACAACAATCTTCTTACTTAATCTTAAAAGTTAGTTCACCTCGGAGAATTTGCTCAAGGTAGAA
Source organism: Clarireedia aff. paspali H2 (assembly GCA_026770245.1). Lineage (NCBI taxonomy): Eukaryota > Fungi > Ascomycota > Leotiomycetes > Helotiales > Rutstroemiaceae > Clarireedia > Clarireedia aff. paspali H2. The sequence continues at coordinate 69,381 of JAJCXA010000162.1, forward strand.
CGAGCTGGTTCGAGAGGATCTTGATAGTTTGTTCGCCGCCTTTTTGTAGCGATACTTTAATCTTGGTCTTTGATTTCGTGTTATCGTCGATTATAATAAGATATATTAAGCAGGGTAAAATAAAGTAAATAGATTTATACCTACTACTTTAAACTGAATATTATATTATATATCGATATTTTATTACTCTATTTATAGAGTAGAAAGCACTAGAAGCGAAGTGCTAAAGGTAAATGTGGTTTGACTTCCAAACCCTTGGCATCAAGATCATTCCTATAATGGTCTAATGCTATGGGTTCTTGGTAAGTCTTGATTGTCATTATAATATGGACTCGAGGTGATACTATATAGGCTCGCTCTCCTGTACTACGTACATGAATGGCTTCATTGTTCAATCTTTGTTTGACTCTTGTATCCTCTCCTGTACCATCTTCTGTAGTCTATTGATTGAGTCCTCCCGTAGTCCATTGAATTCCGACAGTAAACTACTAAGTAGAGAGGCAACAACAGGTAGGGTTTGGAGTACACGTAGGAAGGTAATAAATACTACGTAGGGGAAATTAGTTCAATTGATCGCTGTATAGAAGGTATCTCTAGCTTCTACGAATGCTAGATTAAGGTAGTCTGTAGGTGAGATGTGTCCCTCACTTAGGGTGTTTCGGATCTTGATGCCTAACACTTGAGGCTAAAATCGCAACATTTTCGAACTCTTTCATAAGGACAGTTTGTTAATCTTTTGATGACTCTTTAATATTTGACCATTTATAAAACACAGATCATCCCGCTATTTTCCGAGAGCCTGCCATTTTATAGAGGTCTTCTGCGTCTTTCTGCAAAATCCTGCAGCCGGTGAGTCGTCGCCGTCTGTACAAGTACTAATTACATTGAACTAATATAGGTGTGGCTGTAAAATACGCTCCTTGCTACTTCGTCTCAGGCCTAACAGTTACGCTAAGGTAGATCACAACAGGGAGTTTGAATAGCTTCACAGTACTGGATTCTCTGTATCCTATTGGCTAGAAAGTTGTTATATAGATAATTTCCTCCCTAGTTTGTATAGAAACTTCTCGAAAGCTTAGCGTAACTGTTACGCCGACTACCAAAGTATGACTAAGGCCTAAAAGCTTGAGAAGATTTGGGTGTTCCTACTGGACTACACTTCCTTTACTTCCTGGTCTCTGACTGGCCTGGCCTGGACCAATCGCTCTGAGCACGTCGAGCGTTATGCGGCTACAATGTAAATGTTCTACTTTGAACTTCAAATGTTGGGAGGGGAGAAGATCTGCAGCTGATGTGCGAGAGCAGAGGTGGTACGCTGCCTGCCGTAAGATAGAAGATTTGATATCCCCTGACTAAGTATAGAACCTGCCACACTTGTCTAAATAGGGGAATTACCTGTAAGCGAGAGCATAGGCAAATACGCTACGCTTACATTAGTTAAGTGCTGATAGAAAAATTTGGAATGATTGTGTGTATGCAAAAGCGATATATATATAGCAATTCCACCTCTTGTAAGACCTCCGAGAGACTTTGAAGCTAAGCATATCGCTAAGAAGAGAAAGACGAACTCGAATGCTCTTACCTAATTCGATGCTTGCAAATCACAGCAATATACTGAACAGGGAGGAAGACCCTCCTGTCCGAGGACTAAGACCTCATCTGAAGTCAAAACTGGGCTGCAGAAGGTGCAAAGACAGAAAAGTTAAGGTAACAATGCCTGTCAAAGTACATGAGCACATACTGAAGCACTTCCTTGCAGTGTGACGAAAGACATCCGGTATGCGGAAATTGCGCCAGAAGATACGGCAGTTGGAAACCCTGTTATTGGGAGGACCAGACAACTGTTCAGCCCAAGCCAAAGTTGCCTCAGAGTAATAACAAGAGAAAAACAACTCCACCTGAAAAACCTTTGTGTGCATTTCCTCGGGAGATGCGCCTCACTGAACTACGGATATTCCATCACTACATTACCCATTTTGCGCCTCAGCAGCCGCGATGGGGCGGTTTTGGGTTTTCGGAAATAGACCAGTTCTTCATGGTAGACGTCCTACAGCTCGGATTTAGTCATGAAGCTGTTCTCTCAGGACTTCTTGGAATGTCAGCATGCCATTATCTCTCTTTGGCACCCGAAGATCGAGATATGAAACGTGCAGCTCGCGAATATCTCGGTCAAACTACGCGTCTCCAGGCATGTTTGGTATCTGAAATTACTGAAAATACCGTGCAGACTGCATTGCTGGTTTCGGTGTTGCTTTTTGGCATGCTTAAATCCAGAGCGGCTCTTGTAGACGCGACTGAGCCCTACAGACCTCCATTGGAAATTTTGCATATGATCAGCGGTGTCGGCGCTCTATATCGTAGGTCCGTATCATTTTTGCCAAATGATAATCCTGTTGTTCAATTCATACAACTTAGACCCAAAGCCATCGTCGCAGACAAGACTTCAGAACAAGACTTGCCCGCCACCATTCTCGCAGACCTACTGAAACTGCGACAAAGCTTGGACACTGTGTGCAGTCCGAATGCTAGGGATATCTGTTCGCTCGCCATTCGCAATTACCATAGTGTCTTGATTGCTTTACTACGCGAGGAGGATCCAGATTGGTCAACACGTCGTCTATACGGCATGCTAGGTGAATGCTCTCCAGGCTTCGCTGACTTGCTTGAAGTTGAGGAGCCACTTGCTCTGGCGATTCTGGCTCGTTTCATGGCTTTGATGAAGTTATGCGATGGACCAAGGTATCATCAGGGTGCTGCTGAGTACGAGGTGTCGGGACTTGCTAGTCTGATACCGATAGAATGGCAGTGGTCTATGGCGGTGCCGTTCTGGCTACTGCAATTCGATAGAAGTCATTTTCGATACGCCAAGGCTTGTCGAAAGTTTCAACAGGGAGCAATGCCGTCGACGCTGGTAGTACCCGAAGGGGATATAGGCATTGCAGATAATGTAGAGTACGCAGAACCAATCATCACAGAAATGTTGACGTGAAGCATCAGCAGCCAGAGAAGCAGAGAGCAGGTTTTATTTTCAGTAGGCGCGATGCAGTCTCTTTCCTCTTATCTTCACAATGTATCGAATAAAAAGTCTTTTGCATTTGTTTGAATTATGTGCTGCACTGGTCTTTACACTTGCTCGAAGTACATCGTCTAAACCATCATGTTTACCATCTCCGTCCGCGAACGTCAATCTAGCATGTATTGTTGAGAAGCTTTTATTCAATTCTGCAAATCCAACTACAGACCATGGCTTGTCAAACAATCTGTAATGTTTTTGAAAGCGCCCTGAGCGTTGAGGGCGAAGTTTATGCTATGTCCAGCGCCCGGATAGCTCACAGGATTGCAACGCTTTGCAAGGGGAAGTGAAGCTGTGTAACCGTAGTTGACTCCTGGCCCGGTGTCACAGCTTTGAAAAATTAGTAGACTGTATATATGATACATGCTGCGAGACTCACCTTCCATTGCAGTAGATGAAGTCTCTCTCTCCAGTGATGACCTTTTATAGCCGTCAATAAACTGGAAAAGGGTAGAGGGTTCGGAATCCATACCATCGCTACTCCTGTGAAAGTCTTTGGTTGAAGATTGACGAACCCAGGAGATATAAGCTCGCTGATACCAACTGGCGCTCTGTTATTGTGTGTGTACTGAGCGACTGCAACATCATAGTCTGGTGCCTTGGAGAAACTGTATTAGTCAGTTGAAGTTCTGGTGGTTGTCTTATTATTGTGGAATCCAAGAAGGCCTTACACTTCGATATCTGCATAGATGTCGTTCGCAGTGAAGTAGCCGTAATCGAGGTTGCTCCACTTTGCTGGATTGACAGTTGAAGCTATTCGCGGAGCAAAACCTTGCAGGAAACCTACGGCGTTTGGATTATTGAAAGTAAAGCCAGTTAAGATAATTCCATCCGCAAGAGTAGGCGCTGCGGCAACAGCGGCAGCGACGAGAGCTGAGCCAAGACTGTGTCCGACAAGAACAAGAGACTTAGGTTTACCAATTGAGCCTGTATAGCTGCCAGCCTTTACAGCATTGGAGAGCTCGTCCAGGATCGCTATCTGGATGGAGGCTTGGTTCACAAATCCCGAAAGTCTTCCTTGATTTAGCAAATTACACCAAGAATTCAGAAAAGACTTACTTTGTGGATAGTCCAGTACCCAGTCTATCGTAGTAGAAGACTGAATAACCCAGAGAAATAGCGTAGTCCGCAAAACTGTAGGTTTCTGGCTGGAACGTTGGTGCCCAATAACTGCACACGATCAGTTGTGAATTAAAGTGTACAAAGTTTCAACATACGATCCATCGAAATTGAGACCATGATTAAGAAGCAAAACGATTCCACTCTTTGACGTAGGGTAGGTGGTGCTTGGTGGGCTGCAGAATGTTGCAAAGATATTGTAATCTCCAGTTGATTGAACAAGAGTAGTAGTGTAAGGATCTCCTTGGATTCCAGCTGCAAAGTTACTGACGAAATCAATAAGATCATAGTTGCTCTTCCAAGGAGTTGTCCAGTTCATGTTGGATGTGGTTGGCTTGACTGGAATAGTGTAATTAGTGCAAGTCTTTGGTACTGCTGCATTGGTGACTTCCATGAGACAACCAATAATTGTTGCCCTTGTGAGTGCTGGCCATGAGAGCTTCATGTTGAAAGTCTGACGATAGATCTTGATGCAGAATATTGATGAATGTTATTGATTCATAGTTACTATGAAGACACATCACTTCCTTATATACCAAGAATCATGCTGGAAAGTATCTGCCAGATCCGTTCAGTATGATTGTATGTCTTTCCTCAAGACCTAAGCGATCTATCAACCAATCAAGACAGAGTGCGAAACCGAGTATTAGCTGCTTGTTTAATCGTCCAGTAATAAGCACTAGAAGTACAGAGGACCTGGTCAAAAATCTTAGGACTACAGGGCACACGTAATATACAGCAACCGGAGCTCTTAAGCACCAACTGTGTCAGAGCTACCCTCTGTATGGTCTAGTATCTTACCTCGCCGCATCATAATGCTGTTTACATCCGATGCGGATTTTTTTTTAACATCTGTAGGGGTGGCTGCAAGTCTCGGTTTCGGTTGTCAGCATATCTCGGTGTCGGTTGTCAGCATTAGCCTCACAAGGTGTACCTTAGGGCCAATGTTGGCTTTGCTGTAGGGAATAGTGTCTACGAATTGTTGTCTTCCTTAATACAACCTATTCGATCTTGAAGGCAGTCAGCTTACATCAATTGGTTCGCCTTCGCTATGCTTTCAACTTGCTCTCGCATTTCGGACCTTAACAACAAAGTCTCAATTTCAAATTCAAAGTAGTTAGTCTTGGTAGAAGTGCCTTGTGCTTCTAATATGAGAACAATAAAATGCTTGAAAGTCTCCAGATATATAAGTCGCGCTCGCTGCCAGTCTTGGATTTCTCATTCACACAACACAAATCGACAGCAATTTCAGCAAGTTTACTCGCCTCTTGAACGTTAACTTTAAATCTAAATTCTCGAACATATACCTTACACCATGTTATCAATCACCTCATCTACCGCCATAGCTCTCTTGGGCTTGTCTGCATCTGTACTTGCAGCACCTCAACATCGTGCTCGACAAGTAGCACCAAGCGAGCTCAGTTTTACAGCTCAGCTCACTTTGGCTGACTCGTAAGTATCAATTCGAATCCGTTGTTCAACGAGGTTTTTCACATCTCTAACACAAGCAGGGCCACTGATCGATACAATCTTCTTTCCAACGATAGTGATTTCGTCTATGACTGGAACGCGCCTGGTGCAAACGTTTTTGCCAACCGCAAATCATTCCCTGCACTTGTCGGCGCCGGTGCTGCTCTAGCCTATGCGGAGATACCTCGTGAGTAACAAATATCTCCCGTTGTAATATCTGAAACGAACTAATAGAATATAATAGCTTGTAGCTTCAGCGGGATCCACATTCATCCACGAGCCAACGAGCTAGTGGCCGTCGTAGATGGTACTATAACCGTCTACATGATCCCTGAGGCCGGCGTTGTCAACGCCAATGGCACCACAAGAGTTGTCGTCAACGAGGTTTCTAGCGGTATGGCGGTACTCAACCCTCAAGGTGCTTTACACGCTCTGTACAACTACGAGTGTGAGACCGCCAGAGGGGTTGCTGCATTCTCCTCAGAGGATGAAGGAATCACTGTGATTGCCAGTTCGCTTTTTGCCGCTCCCGATGATATTATTGCTGGACAGTTAGGTTTGGGAGTATCGAACGATCAGATTGATACTGTCAGAAAGACTATTAAGGCAAGTAGCTACAGGATCCAGGAATGTCAGAAGAGGTGTATATCGGGATAAGGATTCAATAGACTACAGAAGAGGCTACAGGAGAAGCTACAAGAGTTGAATATAGACTGAACAATAAAGCTATTTATATATACAGTATAGGAGAATAAAACTATATAGTCTCGCCCCGAGTTTATTTCCAATATATATTTCCAACACTCGGACTGGATACCTTCCCCTTTGCTTAGACAGATCCGTCCTTGCGCTTGGATTCGCCTGGCTTCACTCCGCAGGCGAGCAAATTTCGCCCGCATTCGTCTAGATGATTGAGGCGCGGTGTCATGCTGTGGTCAACGAATTGCCGCGACGCTTCTATCTTGCCATTGCCATAGTATTTCAGCCTACCAATCGTGCGGCCGGCAAGACTATGGCTCTGTCTTGTGGTCGTAGAAGTAGAATGGACAGCCATGCAGCACGAACGGAGCCCAGAATTATGGATACTCCTTCTCCTTCGTCTTCTTCACAGCTAGCGTTGCCTCTTGAACCGCGAGTGCCAGATTGACGAAGCGCGCGGATTGACTCTTCGGTATAGTCACCCTACTCTTGTCTTGCTTCTGTAGGCTCTTGTAGAACGCCTCGGTGAAGATGCGTCCACAGCGTCCCCAGCACCGAAGATGCACCGGCACAAAACAGCGCAGAGACTAGACCCAGGGGATCGTCACCACGTGTGAGAGTCCATGTCCAAGAAGCCTGGAAACAAAGAGTCAAATTAACTATGAACAATTCTACGGAGAGAGGAAGGAAGGATTTCCGTTTCTGTGATAATTTATATGTGGTGGCCCTGTGTTCGGTAACGCTAAGCGAAGGCTCCGCCTGAGCCCTTATCATTATA